>PVJA010013642.1:0-25809 GCA_004027025.1 Myocastor coypus | reverse complement strand
CACTTACTGAAAGAAAGATAGCCTTTTTAACAAATCATGCTAGAAAAACTGGCTCACTACATGCCAAAAAAAAAAAAAAACTTGACCCAAGTCTATCACCATACACCAAACTGAAGTCAAAATGGATTAAAGATCTAAATATTAAAAGAGACACATTAATTCTCCTGGAAGAGAAAGTGGAAGAAAGTCTTGAAGACATTGGGGTAGACAAAAAGTTCACGGACACAAATCAAAATGCACGTTTAACACTTGAAGGCATCAACAAATGGGACCTCCTCTGGCTAAGAAGTTTTTGCATGTCAAAAGAAATTACCAGCAGAGTGAAAAGACAACCCACAAATTTCAAAAAGATTTTAACTAATAAGTATTCAGACAAAAGTGTTCTATCTAGAATTTATAAAGAACTAAAAACTATTAAGGCCCCAAAATTCAAAGACCCAATCCAGAAATGGGCATCTGAGATGAGTACACACTTCTCAGAGAAAGAAATTCAGCAAACCTATAAGTACATGAAGAAATGCTCCACATCGCTAGCCATCTGTGAAATGCAAATTAAAACAACACTGAGATGCCATCTCACCCCAGAAAGAATGGCTATCATAAAGAAATCACCCAACAACAAATGTTGGAGAGGCTGTGGGGAAAAAGGAACCCTTCCCCACTGCTGGTGAGAATGCAGATTGGTGCAACTATTATGGAAAGCAGTGTGAAGGATCCTTCAAAAACTATAACTGGATATCCCATTCAATCCAGCTATCCCCCCTACTGGGAATTTTTCCAGAAGAACTGAAAACATCATGCCATAGCGATATCTGTGCACCTATGTTTATAGCAGCCCAATTTGTAATAGCCAAATCCTGAAAATAACCAAAATGCCCATCATTTGAAGAATGGTTGAAAAAGATGGTATTGTTATACAATGGAATATTACTCAGCTATAAAGAATTATAAACTGGAAGACTTCATATATAAATGGATGTATATTGAACATATACTCATAAGAGAAATAAACCAGACTTACATGTATAAATATCGTACAGTCTCCCTAGTGTAAGAACTCTAAAGAAGAAATAAAAATGGAAGAGCATAACACAGCTGAATGGAAATCAAAGACTTGTGGATTTAACAATGAAGTGACTGGAAGCAGAAAAGAGAGGAAACATAGCAGGAGCAAAAACATGCACTTATTTACACAGGATAAATCAGATATTGGTCCTAAGAACTTTCAAAAGGTTTTTCCATATTGATGATGGCAATATCCAACACTAAAACTATGCTTGAAATGCCTGTCTTTCTGGTCTTTTAGATGTATACTGCTTCTAATGTAAAGTCAGTTACTGCTATACTCTCAAGTAAATGGTTAGTTAACAAAAGAACAAGAAAGGGTATTCATTGAGAGTAAGAGACTAGGAAAAATTGCCATAGGCTTGACAGGCTATAATTTTGTACATCCTTGGATTTCTAAATGTCTACATAAAAATGTGTAACTGCTTCTATCACATTCTATAAAGATTTATTAGAATATGAATGACTGACAGAAAATATCAGTTTCAAGCTAAGTCTGTTTGATATTCAGAAAGACAGTGATGTTAAGCTCAATTACATATGTTATAGAGTAATAGTATCATGAAGCTTCTCTGCTGGAAGGTTGAGAATGTAAATTAACAGACCAAAAAGTGGAGAAAAATAAGGGCTATCAGGATAGCCAACATTTTGGTCCTAGCCCTTCAAGGGCAGTGAGGACTCAGGACATAAGAGAACCTGTGCTGTAACATGCTATAACTCAGTTGTGTCCCAAATTTTCTGGTCAGGGAGATTATGGGACCTCAGAGGAAAGGGACAAATGAACTATAGTGTGTCTAAGGAGAGTCACATAGAGAAAAAACATTCTCTCAGGCTTTCATAGAAAGCAAACTGGCCAAGTAATGGTCGTGACTTGTCGTGAAGGCTGACACTGACAACAGTTCTACAAAGCACTGTACATGGCTCCAGAGTTAATCGTGAGGGTATTTGACCTTGGAAGATACAAAAGATGAATGTGCTGTTATACAGGTCTTGCTTTAACTTGCCCTTGATCACCCAGCAGAAAAGCTTAATTATGAGGCATAAAACACAGAACTAGATTAGTATGATGAGCTGTAAGAGGCTTAAATCAACAGCCTCCAACATTGTCAGTCTCACCAGTGACCCAATGAAATTATGCAACATTGGACTATGTATACTACTTCCTCTCAGTTCAAAGAGAAGAAATTTTTTCTTTTCTTCTTTCTTTATCAATATCAATTAGAAAATTTATCATGTCTACACCCTGTGCTCTGTATAACTACTATGAGGACAACAATATGCAATGTGTCAATTATTGCAAATATACTACTAATGTGTTTTGAAACTATCATATTGTTATTTCTTATTAAAAGTAATAAAAAAATACAAAAAACTTGTTAACAAATTTGAAGACAAATACCCTGATAACAGTGAAAAACTACCAATTTTCAATTTCTGAAAATTAAAAAATATTTTCCATGAAAAAATAAAAATACTCTGAATACAAAAGTTCAGTATTATATATTCATGATGATGCATCTTTATGACGATACTGACATAATTTTCATCTTCTTTTTTCTCTTGCCAGAATAGGAATGATCTTACTACCATTTGAGCACATTTTACTATTAAAAGATAGGTCTACTTAAAAAGAAAAAAGCCTTCTGAATGGGGCACTAGTTTTATCT
This sequence comes from Myocastor coypus, assembly GCA_004027025.1. Taxonomy (NCBI): domain Eukaryota; kingdom Metazoa; phylum Chordata; class Mammalia; order Rodentia; family Myocastoridae; genus Myocastor; species Myocastor coypus. Next base: position 23,077 of record PVJA010013642.1, on the reverse strand, counting down.
GTGTGAGACAGCACATGGGAGTGTTATCTGTCAGGGGCTGTCTCGTTCTAAAGACACTATTGCATCTTTGGCACCTTATGAACAGAGAGCACCTCTTTTTTCCATACCTTCATTAATGCCTAGTGTGTCTGAGTGTTTTTTATTGTTTGCTTTTTTAAAATTTTTGTTTTGAGACAGTGTCTCACTACGCACTTTGGGCTGGCTTTGTGCACACTTTTGTAGCCCCTCCGGCTGGTCTGAAACTCACAGTGATCTTTCTGTCTTAACTTCCCAAGTGCAGGCATTACAGGAATGTGACACTACATGTGGTTCTAGGGCCAGAATGGCATGTGGGGCCAGGGATCCAACTTCAGTCCTTGTGCTTATCAGGTAGGTTCTTATGCCTCTAAGCTATCTCCCCAACTCCTTGACTGATTTTTTTAAAATTTTATTTATTTATTTTTTCTTGTTTCAGAACCTTTGTTTATTCACTCATTTTTATGCCCGGCTCAGCCCGCCCCAAGGGCAGGGCTGGCGCAGCATGTGGTGCCGGGGATCGAACCGCGGTCCCTGAAGCCGCCCAAGCTTTCCCAAGCAGGCGCTTTAGACCACTGAGCCATCCTGCCAGGCCCCCCTTGACTGATTTTTGATGAAAGACATACTTTTAAGTGTGAAATGGCTGTCTTGAATCTTTTTTGGATTTAGTATAGGGTCTATAGGGTCTCACCATGTAAATTGGACTTGTGATTATACTGCTTTCCAAGAACTGGGATTACAGACATATACCACAGCCAGTCTCAGTCAATGCCTCCATGAGCCCTGCTGGAATGGCAGGCTGGGGATTTAACCCCTGCTGCTGCTCTCTGCCTAGACAAGCGCTTTAGTCCACTGAATTATCTGGCCAGCCCTTGCGGTTTTGATTTTTATGTCTCTAGGGGCTCATGACACATCACATGTGTTTGTCATTTTTAGATCTTTGTTAGAGAAATGTCTTTTAGTTAACTGTTCAGTTTTAAATTAAGTTAATCCCTTATCAGATGTATGATTAACAACATCTTTTCTTATTCGTTGGGTGGTTTATTTCCACTCCCTTTATAGCATCCTTTGATAATGTTCTAAAAGGTTTTTTTTTTTTTTTTTTTTTTTTTTAGTATTGGGGATTGGATTCAGGACCCTGAGCTTGCCAGGCAAACACTTATTCTACTGAACTATCTCCCTGACCCCTAATAATGTTCTAAAGTTTGACAACATTATTTTATCTATTTTCGGTCATTGCTGCTTATGTTTTTTACATCACATCTAAGGAGTTGAACCCTATATCATGGAAGATTTCCTGGCATTTCCTTCTAAAAGCTTTAGATCTTAAATCTTTGATGCACTTTGGGTTAATTTTTATAGAAGTTATAAGAATTCTGCTTTGTTCTTTGGGATGTGATTGTACAATATCTCCAGCATCATTTGTCAAAAACACTGTTCTTGAAAGGGTGTGATGGATCACACCTGTAATCTCAGAACTCTGAGAAGCTGAGGTAAGAGGTTCTCAAATTTGAGTCCAATGTGGGCAGCTTAGTGATGTAGCAAGCTCTTCTCTCTCTCTCTCTCCATATATATATGACATACCACCTTGAAAAATACTTATATTTCAATTCCTAGTACTGTAAAGGAACACCTAGCTCTATACCTTAAACACCAAAAAACCAAAGATACTGTGTTTTTCTAGTTAAATGGTCTTAGCACTTTGCCAAAACTTAACTGGTCATATACATTAGGATTTATTTCTAGACTCTCTATTTATTCCACTGGCTTATATGTCCTTAGGTTAATATTACACTATTTAGATTGCTGTATTATAGTCTTGTCATGAGTTTTGAAATCAGAAAGTATGAATTGTCCCAACTATTTTTTTCAGGATTGATTTGGCTATGTGGAATACTGTGAGATTGCATATGAATTTTAGAGTGGGCTCTTGCATTTCTTTAAAAAATATTGGGATTTTGATAAAGATTACATAAATCTGTAAAGTGCTTTGAGTAATATCCTCTTAATAATATTAAACATTCTGGGGCTGGGAGATAGCTCAGTAGAATACGCACTTGCCTGTAAACTCAAGGGCCTGAGTTCCACACAAAATAAATAAATAAACAAACCTTCTTATCCATGAATCTGAGGTATCTTTTACTTTTTTTTTTTTTAATGTAGAACAGGGTCTACAGGGTCTTACTATGTAGACTGGACTCATAGTGATTCTCCTGTTTTCCGCCTCCCAAGAGCTGGGATCACATATGTGTGACATCATACCCAGTCTCAATCATCATAGTGGGGCCCTGAGGGATGGGGCCGGTACATCTTTCTCCTATTTAGACATTTAATTTGTTTTATTAATGTGCTGTAGATTTTAGTATAAGTTTTTTTTTTTTCTTGGTCCAGTTTTTGATTAGGCTGTACAATTCCAAAATAGTTCTTTCAGACAGTTCCTGTTAGTGAAAAACTTGTTTAGATGGAAGGATGCATTCTTCATTCTTGGATCTTCCTATTTCACCATAACCTGAGACCATACTTTTCTAAGAGCTGGGTTTCTTATTTGATTTGGTTACCTATTCTAGCCTAATAAGTCTTTGTTTCCATAAGATTCAGAGCAGGGGCCTGGCGGGATGGCCCAGTGGTCTAAAGCGCCTACTTGGGATAGCTTGGGTGGCTTCAGGGACCATGGTTCGATTCCCCAGCACCACATGCTGCGCCAGCCCTGCCCTCGGGGTGGGCTGAGCCGGCCATAAAAATGAGTGAATAAACAAAGAAAGGTTCTGAAACAAGAAAAAAGTAAATAAAATAAAAAATTCTTTAAAAAAAGATTCAGAGCAAATAGATAAATATTGAGTGGAAGAATTGTCTTTATATTGCTTCAAAGCCACAGGCTTTACTCCTATTTCTGATTTTTAATTACTACATTACATTTAATTACTACATAAACATAACACTTGTGTAGTTAAAAAAGAATCTGCGTATGGGTGTAGAGATGATTCAATGAAGTTGTATTTCCTTCTGAAATTATATAAATCCAACTTAGGCAAAGCTTTGTTTTTTCTTTTTTTGTGGCTGGCTCAGCCCACCCTGGGGGCAGGGCTGGCATGGCATGTGATGCTGGGGATTGAACCTCAGTCCCTGCATGCTTGCCTAAGCATGCCTAAGCAGGTACCTTAGACCACTGAGCTATCTTGCCCGCCCAGGCAAAGCTTTCAAGGCAATGTGACTTGCCATTTTTAATGTGACATTTAAATGCTACAAATGATTCATACCCATTTTTTCATTCTAGATCAGTGAAACAACGTTTGAAATATTTTGTTTCATCTATTCTCTTTCCCAAGCAAATAGTTTTTAGTCAGCCAAGCACTGGATTAGTGGAAAAGGAACGCTGACCTTCTGTCCTATATTTTGCCACCTTTTCTCTTCCTGTCATAATGATCTTAAATTTAGAACCTTAAAAAAAATCAGTGGGAGAACTGTATCACAATATTTCTAGGAAGTAAAGTTTGCAACTTTATCATAAAAATGGAGACTCTTTGGAGCTTTCCCATTGGAAGATAAAATATTCATTTCAAATTTCAAAAAATACACTGTTCCCACTAGTTGTTTTTCAATTACTAAACATTTCCAGCATTCAAGTAGCAGGTCAGCTATCTAGCTATTAGTATCTATTTCAAGATGTTCTTACTTCATATTTTGCTTCTGAACAAAATAGCAAAATAGATGTTGGGGGTCGATATTGTGCTTCATGAAAGATCTCGTAACTGTTTTTATTTAAACGAAGATTCTCTTGGTCATGACATCAGTTGATATCTTGTGACCTAAAAACTGGATTTTCTTTCTTGCTTGAGGACCTTGTCACACGGAGGACAATCACCATTGCAGAGGCCCAGAGTCATGCTTTCTTGCCAGTCCTTTGCCTCTGTTTGCTCTGGCTTCTCAGACAAAGGCTTCTAGAACTCCTTCCTTCTTGGGCTCTCGGAAATTCCACTTTAGATTTAACTTCTGTTTTACTTTTTCTCCAGGTAGAAGAGCAAAAACTTATTTAAATTGTATCTTTGAGAATTTTCTAGGAAAAAAGGGGATGGAATTCCAAACACTGAATATCAAAAATAAGATCAGTTGCCCCTCTTAAGGACAAGCGTCCCCATGTAAACTGTCCCCCATGGAAACTGTCCCCTTCAGTGCCTGCTGTTTCTGTCCCTTTAGAGTGCAGCCATCTGTGACTACCTGCTTCTTGCAGGAGCCTTGTCTCCACTCAGCAGTGTACTTAGCAGCAGGGAGGTCCTGGCCGAGTCACTTCCCTGCAGGTGGAGGCAGCTGAGCACATAGCTGTGCTGTCACTCCTCCGGTTGTCACCCTCCCTGTAGTCACCCCTCTCCCACACGTGTGCCTTTCTCCTCTTCCCCCTGTGCCTGCCTTTCTCAGAAGTTAGCTTACAAAGCAAAGTTGTAACTTTGAATTCCTGTTTTTCTAACCACCCTCATGTGACAGGATATCTCTTTACTGGAGGGTTTTCCTAAATTCAGGAGCCCTTTAAAAGGCACAGCTTCCTCCAGCCTCCTTTTCAGCCTGAGGACCTGCTCCAGGCTGGGGGCACTGTCAGAGCCCCTGGTGTTTCTTTTTTCACACTCTCCTTTCCATTTGTGGGAGAAAAGAATAAGCCCTGGGCCATGAGGCTGTCCTTGCTCCTGAGCGTTGTCTCTGTCATTCCTGTGGCTGTGCAGCTCCTGGGTAAGTCAGCTGTGAGGTGGGGACTTTGTGATGATGTGGGGTCCCGCGTACACTTTCCTATTTGAGGTTAATGCTAAAGGTCCTGCGTGCACCTGTGAGAGGAGACCATGCTCCCCTTGTGACACCTGCACACAGGTGCATTCCCAGTCTGTACCTGGCCTCCAGCTTTAGGAGCCCAGCTGGGTGGCCACTCCCCAGGTGACAGGTGCTGCTTGAAGGAGTGTTCTGTCTTCGGCTTTCTTCTCCTCCACTTGTGCAAGGATTTCCTGCCCTGTGGTTTGCAGCTCACTCTGTTTCCATCTAGCTTCCAACAGTTACTTTCTGAGAGTCTCGGTTGAGAAGTGGAGGAAGATTCTTTGCCCCCTCCAAGGGCAGGATCACCCAGCAACTGGCCCTGCTCCCAGATTTAATGAGATTGGCACACTCATTTTGTTTCCTGGGAACCACTTATATTTTCTATGGCTGGGAGGCTCATCCTGATCTGCTTTTCAAATTGGCCAAACTGTCTCCTGAACAGACGTTTTCAGTTTTTTAATTGCGCTTTGTCGGAAGATGGGTGGTGACTTGTTAGATGCAGATTCAGAGATTTTCAAAGTTTCCAAAATATTTTTGAGTCTTTCTGTTTCTTAGACTCAACCTTCTTCAGCTTTAGGAAGAGGGCCTGGGAGAATTCTCATTCCCATTTCTATTTTTGAGCTATTTCAAGAGACTCCGACTCTGGTGCTTTTGTTGTTGTTATTGTTCCCTCTTCATTTCCACCCATCCACTAATATGGAGCTGAGTTTGTCCCAGGGGCTCACAGACAGCCCTGCTGTGATGGTGGCCAGGAAGCTCCCTGTGGAGAGCGAGCTTGACTACAGAAAAGACTTAACACTGATAGGCATTAAGAGTAGTGATGGTCAAATTACTAGTGATTGGTACAGTGTGTCTGCCACTTACTAGCTGTATAACACTGAGAAGTGACTTCTGCTTTTGTGACTTAATTTCTGTGGCTATAAAATGAGAAGAATAATATTTCCTGTCCCGTGAGTTATGGTGTTGAGTGGAAGAGCTATGGATGTCCGTTTAGGAGGATGACCCAGAGTAAGTGCTTGCTAAGCATGAACGGTTAAAAGAAGTGGCTTCACCCTCTTCTGCAACAGTAGTTAGTTTTCTAGTAAGAGTAGTATGTTAAGGACCAAAAGGCGAAGTTTCTCAAGAAAGCATGCTGAAGAGAGATTCCTGGGGGCCAGAGACACTGGGCTTCAAAGCAGCCTTCCCAGCTGATGGGTGTTGCTGGACAAGGATCTCTGGAACTTGGACTTGAAAAGGTTGTACTATGGGTGAGACCCTCTCCTTGTCTCTGCTGTTTCCCATGTTTCTGTCTTGTGCAAGAGAATTAAAATATTCTCCAGGCCTCAAAGGTGGAAATTGACCTGAGAAAATCTAAGGGTTGTGTGGTGTCAGATAGAGTAGTCTGTTGAGGAATTGGGGAAGCTCCCCGTCACAAGCACCTTCAGACAGATGCTGGATGAATAATGTAATGCCTGGGCCCTGTAACCTAGTGCAGTCCGGGAGGAACAGCTGCATGCTGCAGCTCTGTTTAGAAGAAAACAAAAGAAGCAGGCCAAATTGATGTATTACACTAGATTTTGTGTAGCTTGGTAGTGCCAAAAGACGACCCATGTTTAATCAATATAAAAATTATTGGGATAGTTTCGCATCCACTTTTAAAATTTGACTCCTATCCCAGCCTGGGAAAGACGAGGCAGGAGGGTTGGAAATACGAAGCCAGCCTGACTCACACAGCAAGGCCTTGTCTCAGCAGAGAAAAGCAAAGAACTAAACGTGGTGTAAACTGCGTACCCACAACATATCCAGTTGACACTAGTCTCATTCTAGGACAACAGTCATGTGCCCATCTTGGGCAGCACACACAGCTTTCAGTTGTTTTTTGTATACTGGCTTCAGGGCTTTTGAGGAAGAAGTGTTTGTCAACGTTCCTAGGCATTTTTGCCTCCTTGAAACAGCAGAATTCTTCATCCTGACTAATGTCTTCCTCTTTCTGGGCATAGCTATTGGGGGACAGAGGGCTGTACTGAAGAACTGGTTACTGGGAGAATCAAAAGCAAAGAAACAAACACAAGAGGACAAGGGGCCCCTCCCAAAAAGTTTTGCTTTGCCATGCGTTTCGGTTTACCTTTGCTTAGCCCAAGCAGTGTATGAGGAGAGGGGTGGGGGTGAAGTGGGCGGAACAGTTCGTCCTTAGCAGATCACCGTGCAGGTGAATCGCCAGGCTGGCTCCCTGGCTTCCGGCCCACCAAGCAAATACAAGAAGCCAGAAGCTCCTCTTCCACCCCCACAGTGGGCAGCCCAAGCAGGCATCCAGCAGGGTGGACTCCCTCATCCTTCTCATCCTGCTGTCCTGCAGCCCTCACCACCAACCCCGAGGCCTCGGGGGATTATGGCTGCCTTAGAGATGAGACAGAGGTGGATGCCAAGGTGGGGCCGCAGTAGGGACATTTAGCAAATAAATGAGATTTGTTTTATGGGCAGCAGCATGGCGGTAAACGGAATATTCTGATTGCAGAAGAAAACGAAACACTGATTTGATTTATGGTGTTTACTGATATCCATGATGAAGTCTTCCTCCATGGTGGATGCGAAGCTGCTGACACAATGCCTTGAAATGCAGAGCTAGTACGAGATGCCTCGGTCAGGCTCTCGCGAGTCATAGGCCGCAGAAACAGGGAACGGGGCCTCTCTTTCCACTCTCCCAGCAGGGACTAGAACTAGCGGAGCACAGGCTGGTTGTTAAACCAGAGGCCGTCGTGGGTCCTTGCAGCAAGGGCAACCTGGGAAGTCATTCTGGGTGTGATGACCACACAGGCTCGTGACACGGCTTCTGCAGGCGGCGGCAGGCTCTTCCTTTTCCTGCTACCCCTAGGTTTCTTGCCGTAATTTAAGAACGTCCTCGTGTAATTCTGATGCCCTTTTCTTCCTGCTTTATTTTCCTCATCTCAATGCTAAGATAGAATTATTAAGCGTTATGCCATCGCAATACTGAAACTCACCGCCGCTCTCCAAAACTTGGATTGTGGTATAAACAAGTCTTATAATATTAGTACTGAAATGTATTTATGTTTCACAAAATCCAGTTAAGTGGGAGAGATACCCCAGAGTGCCTGGCTTCTCCTTTGCTTGTTTTCACTCTCCACTTTGCAGCTTTTGCAGGGTTGCAGGGCTTGTATTTGGAAGTCTGCATTTGCATGCATACGTTGCCATGGCGGCTGGGTTACAGTTAGGTGATTAAGTGTACTTTGTGGTCTAAGAAACAAGTATGGAGCACATATCACTGTAGCAGAAACATAGACCCCTGAGCTTTGCCAAGGCGCTCGGGCAGGAATCGCTTTGTGCCTTTTGCTAGAGGGGCTCCTGAGACGCTAAAAGGAAGGTGGGTGGCAGAAGGCCCGGAGCAAGGGCCAGAGCTGACTCCTGACTGTGATCCCTTCTCCTGCTTCTCCTCCTCCTCGCTCCTCCCCTCCTCCTCCCCCTCCTCCTTTGCGTTGTTATTCTGTGTTTGTGACGCACAATGCTAACACACAGCACAGGGAAGCGGCTGCTGTCCGTGACAGGACCCAATTTTACTTGCACTCTTCCTTCTTCCTCCCTTCTCACGGTGGCCTTCCTTTTTGCAAAAGGTCTAGCTCCTTGTTTCCCATTTTATCTTGCTCCTTAAGTTATTTCTGTTTTGGGTTCTTGTCTGGCAGAAATCATGTGATAGCTTGGTGTGTGTGTCTGACTTATTTTATTTAACCTTATGGTAACCAGGTGCGTCCATTTCCTTACAAATGGCTCAAGTTAATCTTCATGGAAGTGTAGTACTCCACTGTGTGTAAATACTACATCTTCCTTATCCATCATCTGCTGATAGACTTAAAGGCTTCTTCTAAGATTCAGCTCTTATAAATCGTGCTGCTATAAACATAGGCAGGCAAGGATGTCTTGAACTTCTTCAGGAAGATCTCTACAAGGGTAAGAGCTGGGTCCAATGGAATTTTCGGTTTTAGTTTTTTGAGGACTCTCCATATTGATTTCCATATGGTTGCACTAGCTTACAATTCCACCAGCAGTGTAGAAGGGCTTGTTTGCGCTGGAGCCTCTTCAGCAGCATGGGTTATCATTTGATTTCTTGATGGCGACCATCCTCCCTGGGTGAGAGAACCTCAGTGTTGTTTTAAGTTGCTTTTCCCTAGTGGCCAATGATGCTGAACATTTCTTCATGAATTGATTGGCCCCTTGTACCTCTTCTGAGAAGTGGCTATGGTTTCACTTGCCCATGTTTTCTGACTCAGGCTAAGAAGCAGACATAATTTAGCAGCTGGAATGTGTGCTCAGGAGAGAAGTCAATATGAATCAAGCAATGGTGTGCTAAGGAGGAACGTAGATCCTCCTTTTATATCATAATTTTGAATGTTTTATTTCAAGGTAGAAAGAAGGCAGTGCTGATTCAATATTTACTCCAGGCAAAATGACACTCCGGGGCTTTACCTGAATTCATTTAGAAGTTCTCCCTGAGTCTGTCAAAGAACGCTACTATCTTCTTTTTACAGATTACATTAAAGCTAGGATGGCTAGTTTAAGGCAACGTAGCCCAGAAACGGTGGGCCCAGAATTTGATTGCAAATTTATCTGTCGCTGGAAGCATTCCTCTCCCTTTGATGCTGCCCACCTCTGAGGCTGGAAACTTGCATCTCTGCATCCTGTGTCCTTCTGTCCTTCTGTCTCTGTTTCCAGGCTGTTGAATCAGCTCTGTTGGCTCTAATTCAGATCTGCTCCAAACTATTTGTCCAAAACTGATTTCCCCATCAATAATAATAATGACAAACATATTAAGATATTTCTGCAAATTATCTCATTTAGTTCTTATCACAATGCACAGTAGGGCCCGTTACTTCTGCTTTACTTCACCAATGGGAAAATAGAAGCACAGAAGAGTGCTGATGGTTGACCAAAGTCATGCAGCAAGGAAGCACTTGAATCTGATTAACTGGGAACCAAGCAGTGGAGCTGTCCATCCAAGTTATCAGGATGAATGAATTCACTGGGATGGCCATGTATGGACGACGAACCGGCAGTGTGGAGACAACTGCTGCAAACCTGTAGATAAGTCTGTCTGTCCCCATGCTGGGGTGGAGCTGGTGTTCTGAGGTTGCTGATACAGAAGCCAGAGCAGAGGGTGTGAGCATCACGGTAGAAATTTCCATTTTTAGAGATATTCAAGGAATATTGTAGGAATGTCGAGCTTGGAATCCACTTCATAGCAGAGTGTGGTGGCAAAGTCCTATAGCTTTAGAACTCTGAAGGCCAAGGCAGCAGTAGGACAGGCTGGAGCCCAGCTCAGGCAACTTGCTGACTTAGTGAGCCTCATTTCAAAACTAAAAGAAAAATGACTTAAGAAGAGCGGGGGATGTAGCTCAGTACAGAAGCCTAAGTTCAGTATCCAATACTGAAAAAGCAAAACCACTTCAGATTCAGGTTTGTGCCTCCCCCAGTGGCCAAATGTAGTGACAAAATTGGTAGATACTCTGAATATTTAATGAATGAATGAATACATTAATGAAACAAGGATCAAAGAAGCTAAATAGTTCTTAATTTTTCCTTTACTTTTAATCAACATTACTAAGCCCAGTCCTGATGATTCTTTGTCTTCCTTTTGCTTCAAGCATCCTTTCATGTATACTAAGTATTTTATAAATAATTTTCATTTGATTTCAGTTTTTTTTTTTGGAAATCATTACAGTTTTTGGTTATTATTATTGTTGTTATTTTTACGTTATTTTCATACTACTGGGGATTGAACCCAGGGCTTTCACACTGATCCACATTTCCAGATCTTTTTCTTTTATTCTGAGACAAAATCTTGCTGTTGCCCTGCTGGCATATGCACTTGGGATCCTCCTGCCTCAGCCTCCTAGGTGCTGCAGTTACAGGCCTCTGTCACTAGGCCTGGCTTTGCATTTGCTCACCCCATCTGGTATCTTGCAGCTCTTGCTCTTCCTGAAGGCAGAGTCTGACATCTGCACTCTAGTTTGAGAGCACAGCAATGCCAAGAGTCACCGACAGGGAAATGGGGAAGTGAGACAGGGTGGGAAAGTGTGTGGCCAAGCCTGGTATCACTGTGGGGAAGATGAGTGTGTTATACTGGGGAACTGTGGGTGGGAGTGAGCAGGGCTGTCTCAGAGTCTCAGAGGCATCCCATTTGTGGGGCAGAGCCCTGGGCATGCCCCTCCCTGGAGTCATGCTGGTACTGGGGCCCTGGATTCTCTCACCTATCCAGACTGCTGTGTGTGTAGCCATGGGGCTGGGGTCTCCAAGAGGCAGATAAAGAGCCCAGGCCCAAAGCTATACTTTGGACTTGGCAGTGGGGCCAACGTGCCCTGAGATGGCAAAGGCCACAGGGGAGCAGGTGCCCTGGTGCCCCAGGTGGGCTCAGTTATCTTCTGCTAGCTCAGCGTTTCCCTCTGCCAGCGCTGATTTTCTTTTATCTTTTCATGTCAGCATTTTGTTCGTTGATAGTGGAGAAAGACTAACAATGTAACAGAAAACATAGACTATCATCTTATATACCTAAATCTTTGCCTTTTAAATCCTAAGTTCTTTTGGTGGTGGGTTTGGAAATATCCTTGCTTGTTCAGGGCTGTATAATGATTTAAAAATGGTGAAACATGCTTGAAGGAAAATTCATGCTGATGGTACTGGATGTTTGAAATTTATCAGTCCATTCCTAAATATATTCTGCATTCATTTTGGCCTTTGAAATAACCAGAGGAGAGTATGAATTTGGCATGGTCAGAGAACTTATTTTTCTGGTTTCTATTTGTTTTATCATCAACACAGTGCCAGACACATTGTTGATGTTTGTCAAGTATTTGTCAAAAAAAAAAAGCAAGTGTGAGTTCAGAAAGAGTTTAGATAAAGGGAGAGTCTCTTCAATTAATAAATTCTGGTGTGCAAGTATTGAAACAAGAAACCCAGCCCTTATATAGGAGAAGGAAAACATGAATATGGTCCTCTATCTGCTTAGCTTTACAATATTTTTATTATTAGAACTAATTAGTACAGGTAAAAATTAGAAAGTTTATAAAGATGTGATGTTAGAGTGGTGAAGGGTAACAGTAATGCCCCAATTTGCCTTTTGGTCGGGGTTAAAAGTCCTTGCAGAGGAGGAAGTAGGCCATTGTACCTCAAACACATTTCACGGAGACAGCGATGAATGCAAAAAGCTACTTGCTGACAGCGTGGGCAGAAGAATAATGCTCACATACATGGCCATATGTGATAATATTACGTTTCCTTGTATTGTCTGACGAAGACAATAATTTGAGGAAACAAGACTAGATAAGTGTGTGTTGAAACTTTTCATTTCCAAATGCTCTTTTTGTAAGTGTAGGAGTTTGTAATTTTCTCTTGGGGAAATAATAAGCTTTCATGAAAAAAGTCTAATTTTAAATATGCCCCTAATTATTAAAATAATGCATCTGAATCATTTGTCAAGATGTCTCTGATAGCATAAGCATTCTTTTATTTATTCAGTTAATATTTGTTGAGGCACTACTTAGTGCTTCCCAAAGAGAAGCTACTGCATTTAATTGGAGAGACAAGGGTTTTTTTTTTTTTTTACCACGTGGAATTTGCACTTTTCAGTGGGATACTGAAAAGACACAGACAAGTAAACCAACTGTGGTCAGCTTTGGAGGAGTTGACACCTGGCCTAGGATCTCAGCAGGCCCAGAAAAATGAACTTAAACCATGAAGTTCCTAACGTAGGTGGGAGCCTGGTGGATTTGAGGAAAAGAGAGGTAGCATGGCTGAGAGGTGGCATGTGGGCTACCTTAGGGACACAGAATGATTCCTCCCTGTGTTTATTGGTAAAGACCATCAAGGGTTTTTATTATCAGGGAATGAACTTTCGCTAGAAACAAAATCTTTCAACCTGAGGCCCCAATAGCAGAAGAAGAAAATGAGTGGATTGTTGAGTAAGCGTTTAGCCATGATGTGGTACACATTCCGGGAAATCCAGTAAAGAGATCATGAAAACAGAGGAAAATCACACCGAGTGGTGGTTTAGGGGATGCAAGCGTTACATGGCGTAAGGTCTGCAGTGTGGAGCTGAAGCTAGGTCAGGCCCACGTCCTGGAAAGAAACTAGGGGATAGATGTTAACAGAGACAGACCAGGTTTGGTAGAGGTTGGTGCACGATGTGGAAGAGAACAAACTGGATTAGGACATACGCGCCAGGCAGAGTTCTGCAGAAAAATAGAACCTTAAAACCTCATTCTCTCTCTCTCTCTCTCTCTCTCTCTCTCTCTCTCTCTCTCTCTCTCCTCTCTCTCTCTCCCTCTCTCTCTGTCTCTCCATCCCTCCCTCTTTCTCTCTCCCTCTCTCCCTCACTGCATGTGTGTGCGTGCGTGCGTGCGTGCGTGTGTGTGTGTGTGTGTGTGTGTGTGTGTGTGTGTGTGTGTCTACAGAGTCAAGGAATTGGCTCCCTCAGCTGTGGAGAACAGTGAGTTCAGGGCTGACAGGAAACAGTTGCTGTCATAGTGAAATTTTGTATAAGTCAGCTTCCTGTCATTTCAAGGAAATACTTGAAATAGTAAACTTATAAAGAGAAAAGGTTTATTTCTACTCACAGCTTTGGAGGGTCCAGTCTGTGATTGGTTAGAGAAGTTCCTTTGGGCAGTCAGTACAGTTAACAGCCAGGTAGCATACCAAGATGGAAATGTATAAGAAAGCAAAACTTTATCTCTTGATCAAGGAGCAAAAAAAGATGATGCAGCTGGGTATGGCGGTGCATGCCTATAATCCCAGCACTTGGGAAGCTTAGACAAGAGGTTCAGTGCAAGTTCGAGACCAGCCTGGGCTACAAAAGTGAGTTCAAGGCCAGAATGAACTGCATAGAGAGACCCTGTCTCAAAAAGACAAAAAAAAAAAAGGTGATGCTCAGCCTCTCAGAGAGTGCACACCCACCAACCCAAGGATGTTCTGTAAGGCCCCTCTCCTCAAGGATCTACCAAGCCCTGGCAACACCATGCTGTGGACAAAGCTTTAACACAGGTGTCATTGGAAAACCTTTAAAATCCAAACAAAAGGCAGTCTAGAGGCAGAAGTCCCTCCCCTCAACTGGGTTCACTTTTCTCACATTATTTTTTTGTAAAGTCATTGACTAATTGGAACAAGGCTACTCACATGGTAGCAGGTCATCTGGTTTTCTTAAATTCTACTGTTTAAGTGAATTTCTCATCTTAAGCAAAGACCACAGCAGCATGGAGAATAGTGTTTGATGCAATATCTTGTCATCATAACTCTGCCAAGTTGACTCATAAAATTTACCCTTGTGGTGTGTTTTAGAGATTGCACCAATAGATTTTGCTGTTATCCTGGAAAGTGAGGGACAACTGAAAACCTAGGATGATACCTATGTTTTTTGGTATGTAAATCTAGGTGGATACAGTGCTATGGAGAAAGAGAAGACCACTGCTACATTTAAAGTTAAAATGGATCTACAGATGAAAATTAGACAAGTAAAATAAAAGTCCTATAAATTAAGTCAGAAGCAATATGATTCACGCACAGACTTTTCTGCACCTTACCTGAAGTGGTCGATTACCACTCAGTTCATCAGTCGGTATGTGTTTGTTAGTCTGCTGTGGTGACGTGAGTCTGTTGTAATCTCAGTGTTCTGGGAGGCTGAGGCAGAGGATTAACAATATGAGCCTGGCCTAGGCAATTTAATTAGATGCTGTTTTTTTTTTTTTTTTTTTTTTTTTCTAAAGACTAGGGGCATAGTTCAGTAGTAAAGGGTGATGCACACATAGTATTTGCTATTTAGCAACGTAATCAACACTTGAACTGTGAAGGGAAAGATTCATTTACAATTAACAATGAGATGTCACAGAGAAAAGCTCTATGACCAGTAGAAGTCTGGAAGGGAAAACAGAAAGGGGAATAGCCAAAATAAATTGAATGATGGAATTTTCAAAATTCATTACCTTTTTAGAGGAGACTAAATTTACATTTGTATGTGGTAAATGACTTAATTTAAAAACAAAAACTTTAATGAATCTCTTATCTTTTGTGCATCTTATGAGCCAAACACTTGACTGTTGAAATTTTAATTTTGTTGCCAAGGCAGAGAGTTTCATCACACATGGGCATGGGCAGCAAGCAAATGAGGTCAAGGGAGGCAGCTAGACAGGAGGTTTGGCCAGGTATGGCATGTTCCGATGACAGATGTCAACCGCAGTGTCGCCAACAGAAGCAGGTGTGCTGGATCTAGGCTTTATTGCTTAGCAATTCCAAGAAATCAAATATGCATACATGTGTTACAGATGAGGCAGCCAGGCAGCTGGTCAACAGTAGCACAGACTTAGGGACCCAGGTGGAAAACAGGTGGTCTTTAAAGATGGAGAGGAGTGAGAGCGAGAGCAAGAGTGAGCGGGGCATGCTGGGAGAAAATGATCTCTCTTCTGGCCATGAGACATTGTAAGATTTAGGTCTGAGAGGTTGAGAACAGCAAACAGAGCCCAGGGCAGGAAAAAAGCTGTCAACACAGGAGGACCTTCCTTCCTCATGACACTACTCTTGGTTCTGTATCACTGAAATGATTTGGTTAAAAATATGTTTATGCAGACTCTCAAAGTCCGCAGTGCTACAGCTCATTTTGAAAGATCTATGCAGGCTGTGACCACGTGGTGACTGTGATCCCAGTGCATGGAGGGCTGAGGCAGGAGGATTGCTTCAAGTTCCAGGCCAGCCTAAGGCCAGTTTGGAATACATATGAGACCCGATCTTAATAAACAAAACAACAAAAACACATGAAGTAAGTGAAAAGAATTTGGGGAAACTTCAGAAGAAGTATACAATTTATACACATGTTGTAAAATTAAAAGAAATCAGGCATTTCATTTGTGTGGGTTTTGTTTTTGTTCTTTTGTATTAGAAATCAAACTCAGGAGCTTGCACTTGCTAGGCAGGTGCTGAGCTACTGAGCTATATTCCTGGCTGTATTTGTGCACTCTTTAAAAAGTAATAAAAAAGTTGACATTAATTTATTTTTTTTAGTTTGATTCTGTAGTTGATTTGTCTTGTTTTTTAATTTTTTATTGATACAGTGCCTGTTGTCTTCATAGTAGTTGTTCAGAGTACAAGATGTAGACATGATAACTTTTTAAAATACTATTGGTAAAAATATTTCTTCTCACTGAACTAAGAGAAAGTAGTTATATGCATAGAGCAATATGCCATAATAATAGTGGGTTATCCACAGAACTAGCAATGTCAGAAGCTGTTGACTAGCCTTTTACAGTTCAGTACACTAATCTGGCTTTATTATTTATGCCTTCTGGTTAAACTTTTCTGCTGGGTGGTTAGGTCCAAGTTAAAGGAAGACCTATATAACAAAACATGTAATTTTTGTATTTGACAAGGTCAGTCTAATACCTCCAGGATTAATGAATTTCAGTTTGATTAAAAAAACAACAACAAGCCAGGTGTGGTGGCGCACGCCTGTAATCCCAGCACTCGGGAGGCTAAGGCAGGAGGATCAGTGCGAGTTCGAGACCAATCTGGGCTACAAAAGTGAGCTCAAGGCCAGCCTGAACTGCACAGTGAGACCCTGTCTCAAAAAGACCAAAACAACAACAACAACAACAACATATGCTTACCAGGTTCTTTGTCCTTTCCCTTTCCAAGAGGAAGTCTGCTGTTGCCAGCGGGCAGTTACGTCTTCTAATGAAAGTCATTCATACCTATTTGCTTATACCGCCAGTTCCATTACAAGCATCAAAATTGTCCTTCTAAATGTCTCCAGTTATATGAAACTTACATTTGCCCTTTTTTTTTTGAAAACTTCACAAATAATTATTACATATGATTTTTTTCTATCCTTTTGTTCTGTAGAAGTTGGTTTGAGTTTCCCATAAGATGAAAGTTAACCCACTGTTCCAGACATTTTCGATGCTGTCTTTTTATTTTATGAAAAAATAAGATAATTCATAACACAAGGATAAGAGAATACCAATAGTGAATACACTGTGTATTATCTTCAAAGTAGTTACTTCAGAGTACAAGACTGACCGAAAAGATTCTTAGGAAAAACAAACAGATAATAACACAAAACTTTCTTTTCAATGAACTAAGATAACTAAGCTAGCAGTTTAAATGAAACAAATTACATGTATGTTAAGATAATTTTGAAACAAGAGAGTATATAATCTCAGGAAGTATTTGAACCTCTCCTTTTTTCCTGTTTATCGTCCATTTTGCTCTTTATTTCTCATATGAGAGAATCCACTATTTTAAGCTTGTGTGTCCTATTTATTTCACTTAACATTATGTTCTCTAGTTGTATCCATTTACCTACAAACACCTTCAGTTTATCTTTCCTTATGGCACAGCAGCACTCTCCTGAGTATAAACACCGTTTTATGTCCATTCTCCTGTTTGTGAGTGACCACGTGCCCTGGTTTCCAATACCTAGCTATTATTAAACACAAGTATTCACGTATCCCTACAAGAAGATGATTTTAACTCTTTTTTCAAGATATCTTAAAGGGGGATAGTTGGGTCAAATGGAATTTCCAGTTTGAGTTTTTGAGGAGCCCCCACATTCATTTCCATAGTGGTTGCACTACTTTACATTCCCACCAACAATGTAGAAGATTTCTTTCCTCATGCATCTTTGTTATTTATTGTTGGAAGAGAAAAGTAAAACAAAACACAACAATGTGTCTGGGCTTAGTGGCCCTGACCTGGGCTACTAAAAATATATTTTGAAAAACTTGCAGGGCATAAAATGAAGATAAAGTTATCTAAAGTAAAAATATTTTTTTGACTAGTTCTACATATTTATATCTGTAATTTGAGCAACTACAATGAAGAAAACAATGTGTAACATAACAACTGTTGAATGTTCATCATCTTATTTTTAAAAATTGTGTATCATTTCTCATGCCTTATCGATTACTTTTCCATTCTCTTTAAAATAAATTGATTAAAAAAAGACAAATTTTCGCTCTGGGGAATCCATGCATTTAATTTTACAGCTTTCTGTATTCAATCATCTTGTTTCTTTTCTCAGATTGATATTCTTCCGTTCTGTTAATGTCTTTTTATGTGCAGCTCACTGCATGCAAGGTGGGCCTTTTCCTAGGGCTCTGCATAATCTCCAGGTCTTCTGGCTGGTGTGGCAAGTAGCTACTGTGCTAACTCTGGCCAACCAGGCGGTTTAGCCCTTCCCTCCAGCTTCCGCGTTGCCCTGGAAGAAAATGATCCAGTTCTGTCCCTGTTACTTCTCCCTCACTTCCTGTAATCCTAGATCTTCGTGGAAATCAGAAGGAAGGGAACTGTTGACTTAAGATATTTTTGTCGTTATGTGACTGCACTTACAACTGTTTTCTTTCTTCTTTTTTTTTAACAGACACAAGACAATTCTTAATCTATAATGAAGATCACAAGCGCTGTGTAGAAGCTATCAGTCCCACCGCAGTCCAGACTGCACCCTGCAACCAGTATGCCCAGGCGCAGAAGTTCCGATGGGTGTCTCCCAGCCAGGTCATGAGCATGGCTTTTAAATTATGCCTGGGAGTGTCATCAAAAACAGATTGGGTTCCAGTCACCCTTTATCCCTGCAACTCCAAAAGTGAAATTCAGAAATGGGAATGCAAAAATGACACACTTTTTGGAATCAAGGGCGAAGATCTATATTTTAATTATGGTAATAAACAAGAAAAGAATATCATGTTGTACAAGGGATCTGGCTTATGGAGCCGGTGGAAGATCTATGGAACCACAGATGACTTGTGCTCCAGAGGTTACGAAGGTGAGAAACTTCACTTTTTTTTTTTTAAACCTTTGTGTCTTGTTTCTCTCTTTTTCTGAGTTATAATTTAAGAAAATAGTCGTGTTCTTGTATGGTCTGTATTTTCTATGTTCTAGAACATAACACTAAATAAATGTGATAATAAAAGTTCCTGAATAATATTTTAGCTACCTAAAGTAAGTGTTACTATAACATCACTTTTGAATTTCTCTATTTTTTCAAATTGTGTTACAATTTTCAGAAAACCACTTTTACTGTGATCTTTGACTTATATCTTCCTCTTTAAGTTTATAAGATTTAGTAATAAAAATATCTAACCAAACTACTCTTTTCCTTTAAGCTGTCCCTAGAGAAATGATCCTTAGAACAGTATTCCTTGTCAATTCAAATTACCTGAAATGAAATTTTGACAAATTTCCTGATAGTTGGGTTTTAAAGTGTTTCTGATTTATTTTGTTACTCTTTGAGTATTGAAAGAACATACTAGCCAGATTGGAAAAGCTGAGGAATTAGCTAATAAGTTAACACCCACAAGATCTAGTTACTGTCTCTGAAATGGCAGTAACCGTATGATAGGAAACTATGGTATTATAGTTAGCTTGGCTTTTTGAGCTTTTTTTTGGAAAGGGTGTACAAGGTGTTCAGGATCTCACTGCTAGATCAGACTTGTATTGATCCACCTGTTAGCAGCCTCCCAAGGGTTACAGGGACACACCACCAAACTCAGTCTCAATTGCTGTCTCAGCATGCCCCGGGGGGCGGGGCCAGCACGGCAGGTCCAGGGATTCAACCCATGACCCGGTGCATGCATTTTGCAGTTGCTTTAATCTGCTGAACTATTTGGCCAGCCCATTGAGCTTTTGATGGTTAAATAAAATCATGGTAATTTATTCTTCTATCCCCGCCAAGTTTCATTTTCTGGTGACTATCACAAAAGAAAATTAAAAGGAACTTAAAGAGGTGGACAAAGGCTTGCTTTTTGAGTCAGATGGTAGCAACATCCTATTTCATTTGGATACTTGTTTGTTGTTGAGTGTTATCTAAGACAACCTCATGGTCAGAGGCAGGGCCTGCCTTCTGAGAAAACAAATATGCATTTCCAAAATACTTTGTTATTGGGACTACTAAGATGAGTTGAACCTTGCCTATCCCAGCTAAGACAAAGCACAGGAGTTCAGTTTTTGTAGGTAGATAATTTCTTAGCTTTCCTTTTGCAGGGACAGTCCAAACAGAAATTAAAGTAGGGAGAGAGTAGGGCTCAGAAAAGTCATTTAAAGCCATTTATTGAACACTGTGCCCAAATTGGAAGTTATAAGAGGCAGCTTGCGTAACACAACATGTAGAGAAAATCAGTCGAAAATTCAAGGACAAGACCATGGTAAATCAAACTTAACTGAGTCAGCTTCCACAGATAGAGCAGTTGTGCTAATTGGAGAATTCAATTTGATGAAGATTGTAATACTTCACTGGATCTGTTTTAAGATATAATACCTCAGCTCCTCATCCCCATCCTCTCTATTCTCCTGTATGTTGTGAGACAAATGTGCACAGGGTTTAGGAGAGTGGCTGTCATCCTTCAGTGTGCCTAAGAATTATTTGGAGAGCTTGTTAAAAATGTAGATCCTAACCCCCCCTCCTGAATTAGCACAGGAGGGGAAGGGCCCAGGAATGTTTTAAATCATTTTTATGAAGTTTTGGGTGATACCAATGCAGATCGTCCACTGACCACCTCCTGCATACTTTCTATTGACCTCCCAGTATTTAAAATACTCCTGCTGGAGGATCTGATCCTTCAGCGCATCCTTGAGAACCATTAAACAGAATATACATTAGCACTGACAATAAAGTAAGCTGTAGCTCTGGTTGATGCTATAGTTATTTTAGGATAATACAATCAGAGCTGTAGACTTGGATGGATTAGAGAATTGTCTAGAACTTTGGAGCACATGAGGGAGAGTAATTTGACTGCAGTTATATGATTTGGTAGTGACATGACTGGGTGGAACTTCATTCTTTCAGTCTTATTAGTGCCTGGTGCATAAGAGTGGATTGGTACTTATGAAATAAGCTGAGTTAGTCCTGTAAGAGCCCTTTAGGGCTGGTATCTATGAACCCAGTGAGAAATTTTCTTGACCAACTTAATGAATAACTACAGGGAAGTCCTTATGAATTTTCTTAGTGGAAAGGAACAGGTATCTCAGTGACTAAGAGTTGGCAGGGTTCTTTCAGAATGTAATACATATCTTATGCAATTTATGGTTGGGAAGGCTGGCCCTGTAACTTGATGGAATTAATGATAGAAAAACATTTTAAAATTAGTAATAACTAGCAACTAGCTCACTGATAAAAAAAATAGTTTTGGGATAGTCAAAACTAAACCTAGGAGGGAGCTGGGGAGATGGCTCCGAGGCACAAGTGCCTGCTGGGCAAGTGCAAGGTAGTGAGTTTGAACCCCAGTCCCACAAAAAAACAAAACAAAACAAAACAAAACAAAACACTGTGTTTACCGGGCATGGTGGCACATGCCTGTAATCCCAGCACTCGGGAGGCTGAGGCAGGATGATCGGTGCGAGTTCGACACCAGCCTGAGCTACAAAAGTGAGCTCAGGACCAGCCTCAACTGCATAGCCAGACCCTGTCTCAAAAAAAAACAAAACAAAAAACAAAAAACAAACAAACAAAAAAAAAACTAAACCTAGGTAGTGTAAGTACAATGAGTAAAAGAAAATGACAGAGAGGGAAGGAGCTAACATTTCTTGTGTCCTTAATATGTTCTATATGTCTTAAAAATTCTTATTAGTTCAATGACTAAGTGTCTTCGTATTGCTACGCAGTTCAGGCTGGCCTTGAGCTCACTTTTGTACCCTTGGCTGATCTCTCACTCACCAATCCTCCTGCCTCAGCCTCCCAAGTTCTGGGATTACAGGCATACGCTGCCATGCCCAGCTGACCAAGTGTCTTTTAAGAACTTTCTCAACTCACAAAATCTCTAAAATGTGATTAAGAATTTTTACCTAGGATAAACACTGAATAAAACTGGCAGCACAAAGTCAAGGTAAAGTGAGAAACCCTAGAAAGATTAAGACTTTAAAGGTTCTGAAGAATGGATCTATGTGAGAGTTTGGATTGGCAGTGGAAATAACTACGAGCTTCTCTAATCATTTTGGCTTAAGCCAAACCGTTGGCAGCAGTGGTTCTGGCTGCCTGTGGTATAGTCCTGTAATCCCAGGATTCTGGACAGCTAGGCAGGAGGATCACAAGGTCAAGCCCATGCTGAGCAGTTTGGCAAGTTTTTAAGAGTCTGCTCAAACAAACAAACAAACAAACAGGGTTGGAGATAGAGCTGAATGTGAGAGCTCTGGATTTGGTTCCGTGTACCAAACACACACACACACACACACACACACACACACACACACACACACACACCTCTAATGATTGCATATTTGTTTCAACGTTCCTTTCTAGCTGAATGCAGAACTTTGCATTTGATCCTTTTGAATTCAGATTTTAAAAAGACAAGCGTCAATTGTAGATAGTATCTAATGGTTTTGAGTGGTTTCTTATTATATAAATAAGAGAACTAGCCAACATTTCTACCATCCCTCATAATCACTCTTACAGAGACAAGATAGACAGGAAAAGATTTGAGGGAGTTTAAATGTCCCCTGCATTCTTGGGTTACACATTGTTAAAGTTATTTTCCACCTAACACTTTAGTCATGCTATGGCTTTAACTAAGAGGAAGGATGGCCTTTCCCCTGTTTTGGAGGAAATGCAGAAGTTAACACTGGTGTCAGTGGAAGTGACTATTATTATTCTGCAAGAGGAAGGAGGAAGATATGTTCCAACAGAAGTGGAAATGTAGTTCTTCTGGAGGTGTCCAGCAAAAGCCTGGAATACAGATTGCAGGAATGAGGGCCCTCTTCTGCATAGGTACACTAACTGTGATTAGAAGGGAAGAGTGACTGTTGCAGGAAAGTCAGTGTTCAGAACTATCACCCTGATTCTAACTGTAAATCATTGTTTCCACAGCCATTTATACACTCCTGGGCAATGCAAATGGAGCCCCCTGTGCATTTCCATTCAAGTTTGAAAACAAGTGGTACGCAGACTGCACGAGCGCTGGCCGATCAGATGGGTGGCTCTGGTGTGGAACCACCACAGACTATGACTCTAATAAGCTATTTGGGTTTTGCCCTATGAAATGTAAGTAACTGCCAAACAAGAGAGATCTGACATGTTAGCTTTAGTTAGGAGGTGAGAAGATCTGGGTTTACCTAGATAATTTTCCTCCCAAAATTATGGACATGGATTAATCCACTGTTTCCTGCCATTACTCTTTCCAGATATCATTTTTACCATTTTACAGTGGACAAGATGATTCCTGTTGGTTGAAGACTAGAACACAAACTTCTCTCAGTTCTGAGCTCTTTGATGCGTATTTTTGTTGTTGTTCTTCTCCCTCCTCCTCCTCCTCCT
>PVJA010013641.1:0-49112 GCA_004027025.1 Myocastor coypus | reverse complement strand
TGTGTCAAAAT
This sequence comes from Myocastor coypus, assembly GCA_004027025.1. Lineage (NCBI taxonomy): Eukaryota > Metazoa > Chordata > Mammalia > Rodentia > Myocastoridae > Myocastor > Myocastor coypus. The sequence goes on along the minus strand of PVJA010013641.1, from coordinate 49,101 downwards.
TGTGTAACTGCTTATATCACATTGTATGGAAAGTTATTAGAATATCAATGATGGTCAGAAAATATCATTTACAAGCTAAGTCAAAGATATTTGATACTCAGAAAGCCAGTGATGATAAGCCCAGTACCTATGTTATAGAGTAATTGTATCACAAAGCTTTTCTGCTGGAGGGTTGAGAATGTAAGTTAACAGACCGACAATTGGAGAAAAAGAAGGGCTATAAAGATAGCCAATATTTTGGACCTAGCCCTTCAAGGTCAATATTAAGACCCAGGATATAAGAGAACCTGTGCTGTAATATCCTATAACTCAGAGGTGTCCCAAATTTCCTGGTCAAGGAGATTATGGGACCTCAGAGGAAAGGGATGAATGAACTGCAGTGCGTCTAAGGAGAGTCACCCAGAGAAAAACATGTTCTAAAATATTTAAAGCCTTATCTAAAGAAAAGATGATTTTATCATTAGCTTTTAATGTATTTCTGTAAGCATCACAGTTGCTTTGCATTATGCTTTATAAGTCAAAACTTAAGTATCAGCCATGTTTTAGCTGTTTGTTTTGCTTGCCTTTCCAAAGGTAACCCATAATCAAGAAAATGTATTTGATCTACAATGGATGGAAGTGACAGATATGTCTCAAGAGGATATAGAACCCCTCTTGAAAAATATGGCATTGCATCTAAAAAGACTTATAGATGAAAGAGATGAACATTCAGAGGTTTGTCAATTTCTTTTAGCATATTATGAGAGTCTGCATTGTAAAAAGAAAAGAAAATACTGTGTCAGAAGTTTTCTAAAATGAATACTCTTATTTGTTAGTAGTCAGTAAGAAAGTATAGTCATCCCTTGGTATGTATGGACCTTTGGAGGAAACTGAACTCCATGAATGTATAAATCTCTTACACAAAATGATGTATTGTTTCTGAATAATTTATGTACAAGTTGTACACATCCTATTTACTTTGTCAACTCTAGATTGCTTTATGTAGTGCAAATGTTATGCAAATAGATGTAACTGTATTGTTTAAGGAATTTTGACAAGATAAAAAGTCTGCTTGTGTTTCAGTATCAACAGTTTTTCTTTTTTCCTGAATACTTTCTATCTGATTATTGGATTTATGGATGTGTGGAGCACCTATGGAGGGATGGCTATACTTTTTTGTGTTTTAGGGGGTTCATTTCTTGTTTTTTGGTGAAACACAGAAGCCAGAAAGTACATACAAGAAATTGCTAGTAAACAAATTGCAATTAGATATTCTTTTATCCATGCTGTATAAAATAAAATTCTGGCTTTATTTTTATGTGTTTTCTAAGTCCATCTCCACAGCTCTGGCAATAGTACAGAAGTGTAAAACTTAAAAATATAGGTGATGTAAGTGGAAAAAATCATTGCCTTGAAGTATAAGAATTTAAGGTTGATTTATTAGTTTTATTGCCACATTTTAAAGCTGGAAAAAGAATTATTAATGAAAGGAGAATAACAGGTGTTCTGAATAAAATGTCCCACAAAGAGTTCAAATTCTAAATGTAGTATGATGAGGTGTGATTTTTAAGATAATTATTATGAACTCTTTAAAATAGAATGTCACTATTTAAAAAGAATGAAATAGCACTGAATTGGTGTTTTGCACTCTGAAAGCCGTTTATAATGCTTAGAGAAGTCTAGACTTTAGTGATGATGAGTCATATTTTCTTAGTAGCAGACCAAGTTTGCCTTTCAGGAGAAGTTGTAGCTTCAACTAGTTATTCCATTTACTTACGAGAGTTTTGAAGTTAGATTTTGTATTCCTTCTCTTAGGACCATGACAAGACTAGTACAGGGAGTGCTTTTTAAAAAATTTTTTTAAACTTCATATATGTATATGTGTGTATGTATGTGTGTATGTTATGGCCAGCTTAGCCTACCCTAGGGGTGGGGCTGGTGCAGCATGTGGTGCCCGGGATCAAACCACAGTCCCTGCAGTTGCCTAAGCTTGCCTAAATAGGTGCTTTAGACTGCTGAGCTATCTCACTGGCCCAAGAAGTTCAAACCCAGCCCACACTTTTATTGGGGATTGAATTTAGGTCCTTGCGCTTGCCAGGCAAGAGCTCATTCTACTGAGATATCTCCCCAGTCATAGTTTCTAAAGTTTTTGTTTTATTTTGTTTTGTTCTTTTGTCTTTGAGAGAGTTTCACCATGCAGTTCAGCCTGGCCTTGAACTCACTTTGTAGCCCAGGCTGGCCTGAAACTCAACAATAATTCCTCCTGCCTTAACTGCTGGGATTACTAGTGTGCATCACCACACATGGCCTGAAAGTTTTTTTCTTATAAACAAAATTTTCATGTGTTTGTAGAGTGTCTACAGTTTTGATGAGAATTTAAATGTTTCTTCAGGGATTCAAAGAGAATATAAGAGTAGATATTTTATTTATTTATTTATTTATTTAGTATTTGGTACAGGGTCTCACTACACAGCTCAGACTTGTAGAGATCCTCCTGTTTTTAGCCTCCCCAGTGCTGGAATTGCAGGTATGTGCCACCATATCTGGACTCAGTGGCCAGCTCTATGTGCCCCAGGGTGGGCTGGTGCAGTGCATGGTGCCTAGATTGAACCCTGGTCCCTGAGCTTGCGTAAGCAAGTGCTTAGTCCACTGAGCTATCTCACTGGCCCAGTAATATATTTGAGTAACAAATTTTTTATGTAACTAGGCCACTGAGATTAAAGGAAGAAAGGAAATGCATCAGAAGTATTGAACTTGTCTACAAATGCTTAGATAATTTTATTTTGTAAGCCAAATAGTCCATCTTCTTTTGGTTTCAGTGTCTTACTGTTATATCCATTATATGGAATATTCCTTTATTTGTATTTCAAGTTTTTAGAGATAGCGCAATAAGATATCCTACAGGCTCTGAGAAATTACTTCAAAAATATGTACCTTGCTTTTCATATGGCTCATTGGCTTGCATAAATTGCTTTTCTCATTAGTATGCTTGATTAATAGGGGTGAACAAAAATATTTCTCATTACATGACTTTATGGCAAATATAACACAAATATGATGAAATGCTATGCAGTGTTCATTTCAAAAACCTTGTAAAATACGTATACTACCAAAATAAGCAGTTTATTTGTTTTTGAGATATCCTTCTTTAAAAAATCATTTATTTATTTGTTTGTTTGGTACAGGATCTCAGTACACAGCTCAGACTCATAGTGATTCTCCCCCCTCAGCCTTCTCAGCACTGGGATTACAGGCATGTGCCACCATGCCTGTTTTCAGTGGCTGGCTCAGTACAGGGCTGGCATGGCATATGGTACCAGGGATCAAACCTGGGTTCTTGCAGTTGCCAGGCAGGTGCCCAGACCATGGAGCTATTTCCCTGGCCTCTCTTTTTTTTGTCTTTTTGAGACAGGGTCTCGCTCTGCAGTTCAGGCTGGCCTTGAGCTCACTTTTGTAGCCCAGACTGGTCTCGAACTCTCACACCGATCCTCCTGCCTCAGCCTCCCAAGTGCTGGGATTACAGGCATGTGCCATCACACTCAGTTTCCCTGGCCTATTGAACTATTGTTCTAATAAGAAAAGTAATGATCAGCCATATCCTCTTGTCTCAAATATTTGGGAAGCAAGTTGCTAGGTGGTTAAATCCAGTTTTGTGGGCAAATTTTTTTTTTTTTTTTTCTTTTCGGTGTAAGCCAACAGGCAAATTAGAAATAGCTATTAAAAATAATTATAAAAATGTCAGACAAACGTATAAGAAAATAATTCTGTATCATTCAGTAAGATTAAAATAATTTATTATTTGGATTTTTTTTCTCTTTTGGGAATTCCTTATTTTGTGTAGAGCTATAAATCAAACCCAAGCCCTTAAACATGCTAATAAACAAATTATACACTAGCATTTTTTTCTCTTTTAACTGCTGTTTTATCATAATTGTTTCTTGTTATCCTGAAGTATATATACATTTGGTTATCTTATTTTTAATTTCTCTTCTTTCTTTCTCTCTCTCTCTCTTTCTTTCTTTCGATGTTACTATGGAATCTCAGTCCTCAGACATGTTAGGCAGGCATTTTATCACTGAGGTACATCACTAGCTTTTTATTTGGTTTTGGTTTGTTTAATTGTTTGAGATAGGGTCTCACTATTGAACTCCCAGTGATCCTCCTGCCTCAGCCTCCAAAGTGCAGGGATTCTAGGTTTGCACCACCACCCCTACACACAGTCTTTTAAATCTTGCTAAATTGCCCAGGTTAGCCTTGAACTTGGGGTTCTGCCTCAGCCTACTGAGTAGCTGAGATATTTAAGGCATGTGGCACTCCCTAAGGACTTTTTTTATTCTCAGTGCTATGGGACATGAATATCTTTAGTCTTTTTTTAACTCTTTATTGTTATTTTATTTGGCGACAGACTTTGTGCTCCAAGTTTAGTACACCATTTCTTATTAATTCTCTATAGTAACCAGAGTTTGTAGATGAAGACTCTTTAGTTTAGAGGTAACCAGGTCTGTATAGCTCAAGTGCTTGTGTTTCAGACTACTACAGTGCTTTTGCTTCTATCTGTGATTATACTGAGAACATCTCTAATTGTTTTCTTTAATAGTGAGTTTTGTAAGTCAAATTAATAAATCACCAGAATTTTTTTTTGTTAGCATTATACATCTCTTTCTGTTTATCCTTCAACATACGTTAATGAATACCTGTTTTCTATAGGAGTTAAAGTGCTTCAGAGCAACAAACCGAAACAGAAGAATCAAAGATTATTAGTCTTGAGGCTAGGGAAATAGCTCAGGGGTACAAGTGCCTGCTTGGCATGTGCATGGTCATGAGTTGGAGCCCCAGTTCCATTAAAAAAAAACAAAAACGATTATAATCTTAAACTGGGTGTGGTGGCACACACAGCCCTACCTATAATCTCAAAACTGGGAAGGTTGATGCAAGGGGATTGCTATAGGTTCAGAGTCAGCCTGAGCTACAAAACTCCTATCTGAACTGCATAGCGAAATTCTGTAAAATAAAAAGACCAAAGGAAAAAAATTCAAGAACCAAACGAACAGATGATTATGATCTTTGTAAAAGAAAAGTTTTTAAATAAAATAATTAACTAACAAAACACTGAAAGTAGTACATATCTAAACACTAGGAATTTAAAGAAGGAGCATTTACTTACAACTGCTAGTTGAAACAACCAAGGAAGCCTATGAAATTAGTTATTACCTATCAAGATTATTTTGAAAAGGTATGAGAAGCTTTGAGTTAATGAGGCTACTCTCAATAAAGAAAAATTTAATAAAAGTCTGAATTTTTAATGGTAAATGTATCTGGATAGTGTTAACTCGTCTTTGTGAGTAGATACATGAGCTTAACATAGCTTGTTTCTTTGCTTTAATGTTAACTCTTAATATCATGTTTATTCTTTTTTAAATTTTTTATTTCACAGCACATGGTTCTTTTAACACAGTTCATTTCTGCTTTACCCACTGACATCAAGACGCTCTTAATATTTATCTCTATTTCACCAACATTTAAGTTTATTTAAACTGTATTTGTCGCCGGGCGTGGTGGCGCACGCCTGTAATCCCAGCACTTGGGAGCTGAGGCAGGAGGATTGGTGCGAGTTCGGAGACCAGCCTGGGCTACAAAAGTGAGCTCAAGGCCAGCGTGAACTGCATAGCAAGACCCTGTCTCAAAAAAGACAAAAAAAAAATTGTATTTGTCTTTTATTATTTCCTTGCATCCTCTGATACATAGTTACTTAACTGAATATTTTGAGCACCTCTTTGTGTGCTCAGTACTATTCTAAATAATATGGAAGAATGTAGTCCTATATAGCTCAGCAGCATAAGTGCCTGCCTGGCAAGCACAGGGTCCCAAGTTCAATCCCTGGTACTGCCAAAAAAAAAAAAAAAAGAAAAAGAAAAAAGATGAGTGGAGAAGAGGCAATGAGAATTGCATAAGAGCTGTAAGGTTGTAGTTCATTAAGAAAAATCGGCTGGCCAAATATCTCAGCAGAATAAAGCACCTGGTTAGGCAGGCACAGGGAGAAGTTCAATCACTGGGCCTGCCGTGCCCACCGCACCCTGAGGTTTGCTGAGACAGTGATGAGACTGGGCATGGTGGAGCATGCCCATAATCCCAGCACTATAAACAGGAGGATCACTTTGAGTCTAATCCCCATAGTGAGACCCTGTAATCCCTGTACCAAATATATTAAAAGAAAAATCTATGTTATTTATAAGTGAAAATATGTGTATTAGTATAATTATGTATTAATTTATTTGTGCATGTATTTGGATCAAATATTTAATGCTATCACTTAGTTTTGTTAAAGTTAGGAAATGTTAGAGTTTAAGATTAAAAGTAATTAAAACAATGAGGAAACGTTCACATTACCCTTAAATCCAAGTAGGTAAAACCCAAGCCATCATGAAGATGAATGGCATTACCTACAGATAAATACAGGAACTATGGATGGGCATACTCATTTATTTTAATTTAATTTTATTTTTTTATGTTATGACTGGCTCAGCCTGCCCTGGGGGGTGGAGAGATCGAACAGCATGTGGTGCCCGAGATCAAACCGCAGTCCCTGCTATTGCCTAAGCAGGTGCTTTAGCCCACTGAGTCATCTTACCAGGCTGTCATACTCATTTAAGTAGTTAATGTAGGCCATAGATGTAGCTCATCCATCTAAGGACCTGCCTGGCAAGCACAAAGACTCAGGATCAATACCTGCCAGGTACCACATACCATGCTGGTCCCAGAACCCTGGGCATGTGGTACAGTCCACCAAAACCAGACATGGTGGAGCATGCGTATAATCCCAGTTCTGGGGAGGCTGAGACAGGAGGATCACTATGAGTCTAAAAGGTAGGATAAAGTAGTGTCAGTGAACATAGAAACTATACCTTTTTAAAAAATATTCGTTTAGGGCTGGGGAGATAGCTCTGTGGCACAAGTGCCTGCCTGGCAAGTGCAAGGTCGTGAGTTCGAACCCCAGTCCCACAAAAAAAAAAAAAAAAAAAAAAAAAATTGTTTATTTATTTTGTAATTTAGTGCAAGGTCTATAGAGACTACAGGGTCTCACTTAGTAGATTGGACTTATAGTGATCCTCTTGTTTTCAGCCTCCCCAGGTGCTGGGATTACAGGTCCACACCACCATGCCCAGTCTCAACTGCCATCTCAGCACATCCTGGGGGCAAAGCTAGCATGGCAGGCAAGGGATTGAACCCTGACTGCTGCGCCCTGCCTAAGCAGGCTCTTTAGTCTGCTGAGCTATCAGGCTGGCACATGCCTGTAATTTCAGCATTGGAGAAGCTGAGGCAGAACTACTATAGCTCAAGGCCAGCCTGAGCTATAGTACAAGACCCTGTCCCAACAAACAACAAAAATCAACTGGGTCACCTCCTCTGTTTTTAGTCCTTTTTTTGCTCATAACATATATAATCCCTACTGAAACATTTTAAATTTCTTCCTACTTGCTTATTTCTGCTTGTTCTTCAGACATACATACAAACTTTTCTATCCAGTTAAAAAATACCACATTCTTTTCTCTTTCTAAATCAGTTGGGAAGAGTGCATATGGACTTGTAGAGAAAAGAGAAACTGCAAAATTGCTTGAGGTTTAGCAGTGTACATGCTGAGATATTTGAAAGCAGTAGTTGCAGGCAGGAAGGCAAAATGGACCTTGATAAAAGTATTGAAATGTATACCAACAGTAATGATTCAATGAGGGTTCATAGACTTCTTCCTGAGAAATAAGGATCATGATTTTATAGTTTCAAGGTAGTAACCCCACTAGTTTTGTTTGCAGTAATAAAATAGTTGTAATTGTCTTAGAAGATCACTTCTACTTGTCTACTAATCGTGAAACGCAAGCTGAGAAATTACTTTGGTTTTTTGTTTTTGTTTTGTGTGTGTTTTTTTTTGTTTTGTTTTTGCAGTACCAGGGATTGAACTCAGGACCTTGTACTTGCCAGGCAAGCACTTATTCTACTGAGCTATGTCCCCAGCCCTGCGAAATTACTTTTGAATAAAAGAATTTACTAGTACAGAAAAGTAGGGGAATGATTATATGAGCTAAATGTAGGTTAAATAGTTCTTAAAGCTGGACCTGGTGCTGCACACCTATAATTCCAGCACGTAAGATACTGAGGCAGAAGGATCTCTAGGGAGTTCAGGACAGCCTGAAGTACATAGCAAGACCCTGTCTCAAAAAACAGAAGAAAAACATAAAAAGCTCTTAGAGCCTTCTTTTCTCCCTCCCCGGCCATCTTGGCGGCTGCTCCTGGTTGAGGGCCGTCCGCACCTAAGTCAGGGAGATGGTGGCCGCAAAGAAGACGAAAAAGTCTCTGGAGTCCATCAACTCTAGGCTCCAACTTGTTATGAAAAGTGGGAAGTACGTGCTGGGCTACAAGCAGACGCTGAAGATGATCAGACAGGGCAAGGCGAAATTGGTCATCCTTGCTAACAACTGCCCAGCCTTGAGAAATCAGAAATAGAGTACTATGCCATGTTGGCCATGGTGTCCACCACTACAGCGGCAATAATATTGAACTGGGCACAGCATGTGGAAAATACTACAGAGTATGCACACTGGCAATCATTGATCCAGGTGATTCTGATATCATTAGAAGCATGCCAGAACAGACCGGTGAAAAATAAACGAAGCAGAATTTTTCATTAGTAAAACCTGCCAGAGCTTGTTAAAAAAAAAAAAAAAAAAAAAATCGATGCATATACCTGGAGTAGTCACTGGAGAGAAAATAAAGGAAGCTGTGAAACAGGTCAGAGCAAATACCATAGCTAGGAGAGAAAGTGAGATATAGGGTCTTGCATAGCTGTTAGCTACACATGCTCACAGCAGGTTGGAGTCCTCATGCCCCTTAGCTATAAAGAAAAGGTTAAACTAGAACCGTAAGATAGTATTACTGCTTCCTTAGAGATTGATCCCTCTAGAATTTTATAATCCTAGAGCATTGTTGTCTGATTCTTCAGTGATTGATAGGACTGTATTTCCGGAGCCTTTAGTACAGTAACCCTACGTAGCTGTCAAATGCTTGAGATGTGGCTAGTGTGACTTAATAGATACCACATTGGAGAAGACTCAGGCAAATTTCCTTACGGTATCTGCTTATTTTTCATAATTCATTTCTTTTGTTAAAAAATAGGGGAAAATTACTATTCGGAATAGTTCTTGTATTAATTGTCAAGTGAAATTTTAAAATGACGTTAAGTATAACAAAGGTAAGATGTTTTTACCACCAATTTTTTTCATGTTGCAGAGCAAGAATTAGTACTAGTCAATAGTATTGATAGGTTAATTTGCTGATACATAAAATACTAAAAGTGATTTTGTGTTTATTTTTATAATTCATAGACTATTGTAGAACTCTCTGAAGAACGAGATGGTCTTCATTTTCTACCCCATTCCTCTTCATCTGCACAATCGCCCTGTGGTTCTCCAGGCATGAAGCGAACAGAAAGTCGACAGCATCTGTCAGTGGAATTGGCAGATGCTAAGGCCAAGATAAGGCGGCTTAGGCAGGAACTGTAAGTTGCTGATTTACAAGGTTCATTGAAGTTGTGTGGTTCCAAAAGTAAGCTAAATAATATTTTTTGGACTGATGGAATAAATTAGTGATCCTTCATCACTACTCTGTATTGAGTTTCCACTAGTACTTGACGAAAAAAAAAAAAAAATAAGGAACCTTGGTGTATGGTTTTCTTAGTGTTAAATCTTACAGAGTCTCAGCTATATAGCTCAGGCTAGTCTTGAACTCACTATGTAGCACAGACTGACCTCAAACTTATAGTGATGCCCCTGCCTTAGCTTCCCAATTGTTAGAATTACAAGAGTGTGTCACCACCATACATGGCCTTATCCTAAGTTTATATCATTTCTATACCTACACTGTTAAAATAGTCTCCTTTTTAAAAATGGTATCCTTCTTTGGCAAATCCAGAGGTGTCTTGTTACTTATTTTATTTTTATAGTCTTTATAATCTAAAATAGTGGAGATGACATACAGATCAGTAAATGCAACTCATTTTAAATAAATGTTTTAAAAGCTAAATTGACATACAATATTACAAAAATAATTTGTGTATATTTTCTGCATCAAGTAATTGAAATGCCTATGTCATCTACTAGTAGAAGTAAAAATTCAGATTTGCTTAGTATTGATACAGTTGCATTTATTCAGCTTCCTAAAATCATTATAGTTATGTCAATGTAATTATAACGTGAATATTCTTTGGTTAACCACAAGACATGACATGACCAATCTCTACTAAAGATATTTTGTCTTGTACTTTAAAAAGAACAAAGAGCTTTTGTTTCAAGGACTTTTTTATTTTATTTTTGGTTTGTCTTCCTGAGATTTCAGCTTTAGGGTGTAGATTTTATGGGCTGGGGATATAGCTCTGTGGCACAAGTGCCTGCCTGGCAAGTACAAGGTCATAAGTTTGAATCCTGGTTCCACAAAAAAAAAAAAAGGATGTTGATTTTTAAATTTAACAGCTATTAAGTTTACTGATTATTTAAAGCAATTAAAGTGATTTGAATATGCAAGGTAGAATAATATAGTCTGTAGGAAAACTTGAAAACAAAAACTAGAGCTTTCATTTGTGGATGTCTGCATTATTATCTGTCTATTGAAGTGAACACGCCCAATATATTCTATAAACAGCTGCAGCAGGAAAATTAGGGAAGAGATTGCTATTATTAGTTTGACTGGCAGCTAATGGATAGCCTAAACAGTGAGCAGTAGTTTGTTCCGTATAATTTAGTACAGTCTCCTCCACTCTTTAGATAAAGCATGCAATTAGAATGGCAATGATGGTTATGAATTCATTTAACACTTTGTACTATGTTAGAATTTAATTTTTCAATAAAATTCATTGGCCATGGAATAGGTCATATTCCCAATAACAAACAAAATTTGGTTTCGTATATACTGATCGAAAAATATAAATGGAGACTTTTAATACGTACATAAATATTCCAGATAACAGCAAGTTCTATATTCCCCAAAATTAGAACTTTATCAAATACTGACCTTTGAAAATTTATTCTTTCATTGCATCAAGTAATTGAGAATAAATGTTTTTTACATTGACATTTATTTTAAGTCCTTTTATTAGGGTAAATTTTTATTATAGCAAATTTGCTGTAGAAGTCATGATGGACAGAAAGCTTCATATCTAAGGAAAACTATATAATAAATATATATAATTACAGTATACAAATTGCCTAATAGTATATCTTTTAGAATAGTGCATTAGAATATAATTGCTTCTGATTTGTAAACATTCAGAATAAAAGTATGATTTGTGATTTGGATGAGAAAAGAAGTTCCTTGTAAATTTCACTTTTAGTAGCAGGGTGTCTTAGTTACTTTTTACTCATTGCTGGGACACTACCTGACACTCAAAATGGAGGAAGAAAAGGTTTATTTAGCTCATTGTTTGTGGAGGTTTCAGTTCATGCTCCACTGGCTCCAAGGTGAATGAAAGCAGTTCTCAGTGGCAGAAAACAATGAAGAGCAGAGGAGGAGCAGCAGTTCCAGTGTCCATCAAGCCTCTGTCTTCCAAATTCTGTGCCAGTGCTCCACAGTGAAGATCTGAGCTCTTCTGAAGTACCACTGCTGTGAAGATCAAGCTCCTCCAAAGACCAGGACTTCTTCAAGAAAGCAGGCAGGGCTGGGCCCAGCTGGGAAGAGCCCCACAGTCTTCCTCAACTCTTTTTATGCACTTTTTGTGCTGAGTCACTCTGGGGTGGCCCATTTGGCCCTAGGGTGGAACCAGTCACAGCCCAGAGTGGGACCAATCATGTCCTAGGGCAGGCCCTCTGCATCCTGCAGGATGAGACCCCCGCAGCCTGGAACCAGCCAGCCCATCCAGCCAAGCTTCCTCAAGTTGAAACAGAGTATCAACTACTACACAGAGCATGACAGCTTATAAGTAAAATCTCACCTACTTAGGAGGGTATTACAAATATGAGGCCAGCCTGAATAGTTTAGCAAGATCCTGTCTCTAAGTAAAATAACAAAGGATTGGGGAATGTAACTCAGCAGTAGAGTATTTGCCTTCCATGTGCAAAACATGGTCTCAATCCTAGTAACCCCCCAAAAAAATTCCTTTCATTTTGTGGTTAACACATGCTTATAACAATTCTTCCAAAGATTTCTCTAATATAAACAATCTTCTAAAAGAATAGTCTATATCACATATAATTCAGTGCCTGAAAATTTATCCTTTTAAATTGTACAATTAGTTTTTAGTGTACTAACAGTTGTATAGCTGTTACACAATAATTTCAAGACATTTTCATTGTTTAAATTTTTTCTAAAAAAACTATACTGTTATATTTGGTCCTTAGCTCCTGAAAACCATGAATCTATTTTCTGTTTCCATGGAACATCTACTCATGCAGTTTTTTTTTATGTTTTTTTTTTTTGTTTTTTTTTTTGTCTTTTTGAGACAGGGTCTCGCTATGCAGTTGAGGCTGGTCCTGAGCTCACTTTTGTAGCCCAGGCTAGTCTCGAACTCACACCAATCCTCCTGCCTCAGCCTCCCGAGTGCTGGGATTACAGGCATGAGCCACCACGCCGGGCAACTCATGCAGTTTTTATAAAACAGAAATTACACTATAAAAGAATAAGCAGACACCAAAACAATTACAGAGAGAGACTTCAATACTCAACTTTTTAGAACTAGGTTGACCAGACCCCCCCCATATACATATATCAGAGTTAATTATGCCATAGAACTAATGGATTTAACAGATACTTACAGAATGATTCATCCAGCAATAGCAAACCACTCATTTTTCCTTTAGTCCACTGAACTTTCTCTAAAATAGAACATATTTTAGGCCATGAAGCATGTCCAGCATAGAAATAAAAAGAAAAAAGATAAATTGAATAGTATAAAATTGAAGTAAATAAGTAGCTCCATCCTATCAGATCACAGTACAATGAAGCTAGAAATTTAGAATAGAAAAAGCTACACAACACATAGAATACAACACTTTCCATAACAACGATTGGCCCACAGAAGTTATTTCAGGGGAGGAATGTAAACATTCCTATAAACTAATGGTAAGGAAATACAATATATTAGAATCTCTGGGACACACAGTAGTGGAAATCTACAGCTCTGAATGTCTACATTAGTAAGAGTGATACAAAATAAATAACCTGTTGATGCAATTCAGGGTCTTAGGAAGACAAGAACAATCAAAACTTGAAACAATGAAGAAAATAAAGTAAAATGGAAATTAATGAAACTGAAATTTTAAAGAATCAATAATACATAGGATCAGAGAATCATAATTGGTTCTTTGAAAGGATAAATGAGATTGAAAAATCATTAGTCATGCTTAAAAAGAAAGAACTTAATGATGAATAAAGTGAACTTACAACAGACACCACTGAGATCTAGAGGATTATAACAAACTTTTGAAAACTTATATATCAATAAACTAGAAATAAATTACTAGGCACATATGTTCATAAAAATTGAATCATGATATAAGACCACAGAATAGACCAATAATAACCAATAAATTTTTCATAATAAAGTACTATGGGGGCTGGCAGGATAGCTCAGCGAGCTAAAGCACCTGCTTAGGAGCACAGGGATTGCGGTTTGATCCCAGGCACTGCATGCCATACCAGCCCCACCCCTGTGGCTGGCTGAACTAGCCAGAGTCTGGGTATAATGATACACACCTGTAATGCCAGCTCTGGGGGTCTGAAAGCAGGAAGATTACCTTGAATCCAAGCTGCATAGTGAGACCCTGCAATAACCAAATAAATTGAATAATAATAATAACAAAGCATTATCAAGAAAAGCACAGTGTTCATTGTATCCATTTCTGAATTTTAACAGAATGTTAGTGAATAACAAACACCAGCACCAGCACTAAATCTTTCCATGTAATTGGAAGAGAAAGAATGCTTCCAAACTCATCCCTGACAGCCAGTGTTACTATTATACCAAAAGTGTGTAGGTATCAAAACCGAAAATTGCAGGGCAGTATCCTTGATAAACTTAGATACAAAAATCTTTAATAAGAGGCTTAGAAATGGAATTCAAGAAAATATAAAGATATATATATATATATATATATATATATATATATATATATATATCATAATCAAGTCAGCTTCATCTCAGTATGATAGACCACATGAACAGAATCAAGGCTAAAAATTATGTGATTATCTCAATGTCCTTTGAAAAAATTTAATGTCGTGATGAAAATAGATACAAAATGACCTTAGCTAAAAAAAAATTAGCTCAAACTGTTAGAAACTATTTGACAACATCAAATGTCCTTTTATGATGTAAAAAAAAACCTGATGAACAAAAACATAGGACTAGTACAATCCGTGTATATGACAGATCCACAGCCCACATAATACTCAATGGCACAAAACTAGCCTTTCCCCCCATAATCTGGAAAGAGACAAGATGTCTGCTCACCGCTCATGTTCAATATACTACTTGAAACTGGCAAAAGGGATATAAATAGGAAAGGAAAAAGTCAAATTATCTCTATTTATAAATGATATGATCCTTTACATAGAAGACCCAGAAAACTTTTTTGTTTCTGTATTTAGGACAGGGTGTACAGGGTCTACAGGGTTTCACTATGTAGATCAGACTTCTAGTGGTTCTCCTATTTTTAGCTTCCCAAAATGCTGGAGCACAGCATGCCAGGAAGTGAACTCCAGCTACTGCACTCTGCCTAAGGAGGCGCTTTACTCTGCTGAGCTAAAAGGACATCCCCCACCCCCTGAAAACTTTTAAGATCTGATAAATCAGCAAAATAACAGGCTACAGTGAGATACAAATAATGAATCAACAATGAACTATCAAGAAATAAGAAAAAGATATATTGGTGATTCCTTAAAAAAAAAATCCATGAATTAACATAATCACAGGATGTGAAAAACCTCTCTAACGAAGAATTCAGAACCCTAAGGAAAGGAGCCAAAGAGAACATTAGAAAATAAAAAGATCTTCTGAGGTTCCTGGGTAAGCAGAATTAATAAAAGGCTGTATTACCAAAAGTGACCTATAGATTCAATGTAATCCCTATTAAAATGCCAATAACGTGATTCACAAAACTAGAAAAAACAAACAGTTTTCAAATTAATATGGAACCAAAAGAGACTCAGAATAGCCAAAGCAGTTGTGAGAAAAAAAGAGCAAAGGAGCAAATAATTGCAATACCAGATTTCAAAATGCACTACAAAGCTATAATAGCAAAAAATTCATACTGCTGCCAGAAAAATAAATATGTAGACCAGTGGAATAGAACAGAAGACACAGAAACAAACCTATGTACCTTCAATTCTGATTTTTGACAGACCAAAATCATACACTGAAGAAAAAAATAACCTTTTTAACAGGTGGTGGTAGGAAAACTGGTTATTGATGTATGGAAGATTGAAACTGATTGCATATCTCTCAACCTTCATAGAGCTCGAGATATAAAACTAGATTCTTTAAAACTGCTGTTAAAAAAAAAAAAAGGAAATTGCTTGAGGCCATAGGTAAAAACAAGGACTTCAGAACTCTGGTAGCAAAGGAAATAATGCTAAGAATCAACAAATGGAAGTAGGTCAGAATAAAAACCTGCACATCAAAGGAAATAACAAGAGTAAGAAGGTAACTTACAGAATAAAAAAAATTGCTTGATATAGTATTAATATCTAGAATACATAAGAACTAAAAAAAAAAATTTACACCTCCAAAAATAAAAACCCAGTAAAAAAAAGAAAAGAAAATTGAAAGGAATAGTCACTTCTCAAAAAAAGATACGCCAATGAAGAATAACTCCATGAAAAATTATTCATTTGCCACAAGACAAATAACAAATCAGGACAACTAAGATTGCACCTTAACACAATCAAGAGTACAAAAAGCCAGTAAATGCTCATGCAGATGTGGGAAAAACTAAATACTTCTCCATTGTTGAAAATGTAAACTAGTACAACCACTGGAAATTGGTATTTATATTACTAAAACTAAAAATAGAAATTCTACTATGTCTCTTCAGGGTATATCTCTAAGAGTTAAATGCACACTGTAGTAATAATTATACTCATGTGTATAGCAACTCAATTCACAAGGACTGAGCCCTGAAAACAGCCTGACTGCCCTTCAGTAGATAAATGGATAAAGAAAGTGTGGCATATATACTCCATTCAGTATTATTCTGCCATAAATATTGAAATCCTGCCATATTTTCTAATATATAAGAAATCTAAAATACAAAAACAAAGATACTAGGAAACAGAAAAGACTGACTTGGTAAATAAGGAAGGAGTTTAATGGGATATGAAAGGCAGACAAAAGAAAATGATCAACATAATAAATATATTCCCCCAAAGGAACTTTGTTATTGTGTGTTGCTAGCATACATTAAATAACACTGCTATGAATATATATGTGCATTTTTATGGACATTTAAAAAAATTCTCATGTATACACTGAGAAACACATTTTACACTGTAATTCTACTGAATTGTACACTTAAAGTGATCAAATTGTCAACTTTGTTACAGAATCACAATAAAAATTAATTTTAAAAAATACTCAACCATCTATGGCCCGGCAGGATGGCTCAGTGGTCTAAAGTGCCTGCTTAGGAAAGCTTAGGGGGCTTCAGGGACCGCGGTTCGATCCCCAGTACCACATGCTTTGCCAGCCCTGCCCTCAGGGCAGGCTGAGCTGGCCATAAACATAAATAAGCAAACAAACAAAAGTTCTGAAACAAGAAAAAAAAATACTCAACCATCTAATAAACATTTATAAGAAGTCATTTATTCATAAAAAGGCATTTTATCTAAGAAGACATGCTATCTGGTACAAAATTAGGAATTAGATGTGAACTACTAATTCACAAAATTAGAAAACTTGGTTGCATAAACATAGGAAAACAAATTCAGCTTTTCCTAATATTCAGAGAAATACAAATTAGAATAGAAGCATTTTTCATTATTAAATTATTTTATATATAGGCCCTTTATATTTTTCTGGTTGGTAATGACCTTTCTGGAGAGCACTTCGACAACATATGCCAGGTAACTTTAAATTTGCACTGTACTTTTAGAAAATATACATGTCTTTAAATATACATGACTCTGTTTAAATATTTCTACCAAAGCATTATTTATTACAGTGAAAAAAAAGCTTCCTTAATAAAGTGGTTTTTCTATCAATGAGGGGAATATTTCCCTAACATTGAAAATTACAGTTAGCCCCAGGTGTAGTGATGTACACCTGTAATCCCAGTGTTAGGCAGGCTGAGACAGGAGAATGGATATGAATCTGAGCTGTGTACCAAGACCTTATACCAAATAAATAAATGAATGAATGAATGAATGATTTTTTAAAAAATTATAGTTTCCACCCAGCACTCAAGAGTGAGGCAAGAGGATTGCCATGAGTTGAAAGCCAGCCTGGACTATATAGTGAGTGCAAGGCCAACCTAAACTATATGGTAAGACCCTACTCCACAAAAAAAAAAAAAAAGGTGGTTTCCAAAAGGTATATGAAGAGCTGTGGGCAAGTATTTTTTCTTATATTGGCTTTGTATTAACATAAAGTGGAAAGGTAGAGATAATTTAGACTTACTTTGAAGATACTGTATCTGAAGGAGAGATTGAAAAAGAGAACTAAAGTAGTTTAAAGAGCAAAAATTTATAGAAGAAACTAAGGACTTTTAAAAACTGCAAGATAGAAATCAGTAAAGATTTTAGTATGTATATGACAGGTAGTAAATGTAATTTCTTTTGGGGGCATGTAAATGACGAAAACAGTTTGGAGAGAGCATCTCAGAACCAGATAAATACTATATTACATAGGAACCCTTTCACTTTAATTATCTTAGGCCATCCAGAATAGGAAGAGAGGAAAGGATACAGGTGGAGCAAGGAAAGGAAGGACTGTAGCCTGATGGGTATTTCAAAAGGCAGAGTGTGATGGACGGGGCCCAGAGGCAGCTGTAGTAGGGAAGCTTCACCTGTGGGTTTTCTATTTGTTTCTTTCTCTCTTTCTTGAAATGTTATTGGTTGACCCCTGAGTGAACCCTAGGATGGAAGCTGATGGAGGGCTTGGTTGTGTTGGTGACTAAGCATGTGGTCCTCCTTTACTTTGATGAGATCATGGTCACGTTAGTGCCTCAGCACGTGGTTCTCCTTTGCTGGGGTGATTGTGCTCGAGATCATGCTGACTATCCTGTGTTGTTTCGGAGGTTCTTTGCTCACTGGGGAGGGAATCTCGGTGAGTCCTCTGAGCTAACTTCATCGGGTCTTCTCATCGTTTCTTTCGGCACGGACATAGTACAACAAAGGACAAAGTGAGAAGAAAATTGCATCATAAACTGTAAAGTCATTAGTCTTTGGGTTTAAGCTTTAAAGAATATTAAGGGACAGTATGGTAATATTTAATAATATGTATTTCTAGTATCTTTCTTTTCTCCTTTGGGCTGGAGTTATTTCTAATAGTGTGTTCAACTGATTGTTAAGGTTAATTCATTTGTATTAGTGCAGATTATGGTTTTTGAAAGTAGTAGGCCTTCTGAACAACTACTATGAAGACAACAATACTCACTGTATTATTGTGGTTGTCCTACTAACGTCTTTTGAAACTGTCTCATTGTTATTTCTTATTAAAAGTAATAAAATTATTAAAAAACAAAAAGAAAAAGTAGGCTTATTCTTTAGTAAATATGTTTTTGTATTTAAGGGAGGAAAAGACTGAACAGTTACTGGACTGTAAACAAGAACTTGAACAAATGGAAATAGAACTAAAAAGACTGCAACAAGAGGTTTGTACTTGTAACTCCTACAATATAGGCCCACCAAGTAGTTGGAAGTTTTTTTCCTTGTAATGTATAACTTCAACCTTACTACTTTATGTAAATAATTGAGGTAATTTAAGCCTAAAGAAATTGATCACTTTTTCAGTGTTTCATCAAAAACTCAGAGCCAAAACTAGAAAATCTTAGGACCTTTCATTCGGCTGTTTAGAATATGCTGTGACCCAAGAAACCTCTGGGAACTGGAGCACTTTCAAGTCTCTTGTATGCTTGACTTCTTTGGACTTGAAAGCTGAACACCTATATAGTATGAATTGTGCTGTTGTGTGTATCTTCCTGTGTCTCTGTTCTTTAGTGTTGAGAATTACATATAATTGAATGCTTTTTAGAATTTAGCCTTTTCCCATTATTTAGGTCAAAACTTTACACCTGAGAAAGTAATTTGTAATTTTGTTTAAAACACATTTTTTATTTTGAACTAAGATTATTTAAGAGTTTGTTTTGTTTAGGGCCAGGGATGTAGCCTAGTGGCAAATGCAAAGTCCTGATTTCAATTCTTGGTACAAAAAAATTTACTTTTTAATCACTGTTGTTTTCATTTCAGAATAGTTTATGTGCTTTTTAACCCAAAGATGATGGAGTAAATTTAGAAAACAATTTCTCCCCTTTTACTTATGTATTGCTTTTAAGGTAAAGAACACTCCATTTGCATTGTCATAAACTGGGACCTTTCCAAGCAAATGAGACTGGAGATCTTAGTTTTTATTTATAGTTAGACAGCAGCTGCTATTCCACTTCACTACAGTGGGAGTTATCTGGTATGTTTCTGCTGTAAAGGAATAGTTCTCCAGAACCAAACAATAAACATTAGGGGAAAAAAGTGGTACTATTATATTTTTGTAAATCATTTTGCAGATGTTTAACACCTAGCATAATAAAAAACACCTAGATTTTCATATCTGCTTGTGCACTCCATTTTAAAGATGTCACAACCATGCTGTTTCTGGAAAAGCACAGCCCCATCCTGAGCGAGTAAGAGTGAAAAAGACAAATAATGTCTGTTTATTATGAAAATAGTTTAGGCTGCATGAGCTCGCCCAAAAGGTTTAGGGACCACAGAGGCCCTAGCTCATATTTTACAAAATTCTATAAGGCTTTTAACATTTTGAAGGTGATCTTAGTTACTTTCTTGCTGTGAGACAAAATGCCTAAAAACCAAAGTTAGGGGAAGAAAGTCTTATTTCAGTTGATAGAGATTTCAGTTGGCTGAAACCAACCTTGGCTGGCTCCAAGGCAGGCTGTATGGCAGAGGGGCAAAGCAGGTAAGAGGCAATGAAACAGCATGCAACCAACATCAAGCCTGCCTTTCCCTTCATATTCCATCCAAGCTATAAACATTGATTAGTGCCACTCACATCCAGGGGGCAGGCCTTCCATTATGCACACCCAGAGCTACACTAAACCCGTTTAATTATCCCAGCATCACATACTCTACAGCTTACCATGTGTGAAAAGCTCCACCTGTCAGCACAGGAGGCTTTGAGGAATATTAGATGTAAGGCTAATGTGAGAGATATAAACTGTTCCTACTAAGGAGTGACACCTAACCCACACCCTCCACAGTTTCAAATGGCAGTGAAAGGTGAATGGCACTATTCACTGTGCTTAGAAGCATTGAAAAACTATTCGGTAAGATTTTGCTAAAGCACCAAGTGATCTGCTTTAGAAATGGAGCTTGCTTTGTCTTTATTTTTACTGTCCTCTAAATTAATGTTATTTTTTATCTTTAATTAGTTGCAAGTGATTAAGTAGAGGTTAACTTTTAAATATCTTTAATTTTTATATTCCTGATAGAGAACATTATATAAAAATTGGTATATGCCATAAATATATGTTTAAAATCCTTTTTTCTTTAAGAATAAAGGTTTTATATATTCCTATTTTTATTTATTTATAAAAAAGTAAAACAATTTCACAAAATAATAGCATAACAATAGTTAATATATTATGTATTGTGAAAAAAGAAATAGATATTGTTACCTTTTAAGTGGTTACTCTTTCTTTAAGTGGTTTCTCTTTCTTTCTTTCCCTTTTCCCCTCACACTAGTTCCGCTTTACTTTTAAATTTCTTCCAGCTTCACAATATCTATTATATATTTTGGAACTTATTTACTCTTTCAGTTTCTCACACCAGGTAGATAATACAATGCTTACACATTTGGTCAAGTCTGATGGATTTCACTACTAAGTATGATCTCAGTTCATATCCATTTACCTATACAAATCTCAAGTTTATCCTTTATATTAAAAATCCCAGATCTTTTTTATCTGTTTCCAAGACATTTGGGTTATTCCCAAGATTTAGCTATTACAAGTGGTACTGCTATATAAACATGGGTGCACACATATCATTGTGTTATTTTTTAATTGTTTTGGAAGAACAGTTGAATTGAATAGAACCTCTAAATCCTAGTTTTTGAGGAATCTCCACACTGATTTCCACAGTGTCTGCACCAGTCTACACTCCCGCCAGCAGCAGAGAAGTGCTCTTTTCCGCTCACAGTCCTGCCACCATTTGTTATTGGTTTGTTTCTTGATGGTAGCCGTTTTTTACTAGGGTGACATGGAACCTCAGTGTTATTTTGATTTTCATCTCTTGAGTGAGCAATGATGCTGAACATCTTTTTTATTTGCTATTTTTATAGCTTCATTTGAAAAGTGTGTCTTCATTTCAGATTCCTATTTTTGGGCTGGGTCTTTAAATTTGAGGGGTCTAACTTTTTTCAGTTCTTTATATGTTCAAGATATGTCCTTTACCCAAGGGACAACTAGCTAAAATTTTTTCCCACTCTGTGGTCTGTCTTTTCACTCCATTGGTGATTCTTTTGTTGTGTGATATCTTTTTAATAAAATGAGATCCTAGTCTTTAATTTTTTGAAGTATTTCCCTTGTGATCTGAGTTTTTTTCATAGACTCTGTGCCTACCCTTTATGTCTTTACAATCTCAATTTTCTCTACTGAAGTGTCTGTTTTAATATTTTGATCTTTGATCCATTTTGATGGTGTATAGTGATACACATGTGTCTAGTTTTATTTTTCAGCATATGGAAAGCCATTTTTCCCATCACCATTTATTTATTCATTAATTATTTATTTCTTTTTGAGACAGGGTGTCATACTGTAATGTAGCCAGAATGGCCTTGAACTAACTCAACATTGTTCTCTTGCCTCAGCCTCCTTAGTGCTGGGATTATAGGCATGCACCACCACACTCAAGTATTCTATCACAATTTATTAAAGAGGCTATCTTCCAGTGAATATGTTTGGCCCCTTTGTCAAAAAAGGCTAAGTGTATTTGGAGTTGTGTTTGCATCTTCTGATCTGTTCCACTGATCCTCAGGTCTGTTTTTTGTTTGTTTTGTTTTGTTTTGTTTTTTTCTTTTCTTTTACCAGTACCATGCTCTTTTTGTCACAGTAGCTTTGTAATATAATTGTTAGTCAGGATTGTGATGCCCCCAGCCTTTACCTTTGTTGCCCAGTATTGCTTTTACTATTCTAGGTCTGCTCTAGTTCCAAATGAATTTTAGGATTATTTTCTCCAGCTTATAAGATATGCCATTGGAATTTTGATTGGGATTACATAATAAATCTGTATAACAGTTTTGAAAGTATGACCATTTTCACCATGTTGGTTGCTCCTGTTCATCAGTAAGGGGTATCTTTCCATTTTCTAAAAGCCTCTTCAATCTCTTCTTTTCAGAGTACTATAATTTTCAGTATATAGATCCTTTACTTCCTTTGTTAGAATGTTTCCTTAGTATTTCTTTTTTTGGATGCTATTGTAAGGAGTATGGTTTCCCTAATTTCTCTCTCAGTGAATTTGTTGTTTGTGTACAGGAATGCTATTGATTTTTGCATTTTGACTTTATATCCAGCTATACTACAGAATTTGATTGTTAAACCTGCAGGCCTTCTGGTGCAGTTTTTAGAGCCTTGTGTGTAGAATATCACAAATACCAATAATTTAGCTTCTTCCTTTCCTATCCTATTGCTCTTCCTTCTTTCTCATGTCTAATTGTTCTGGATAATGTTTCCAGAACTATATTAAATAGTGGCCATAATAGACATCCTGATTTTAGAGTGAAAGCTTTCAGTTTTTGCCCATTTACTATGATGTTACCTGCTATATATTGTTAGGATATATTCCTATTTAAAAAAAAAAAAAAAAACTTGTACCACCAAAAAGAAAAACAAATTATAAAATTCATATACCATAAAATTTCCCTTTCTATAATATTTAACTCATTTTAAGTTAATATATTAAATTGTATAGTTGAAATAATTGAAAATAGAAAGTAATATTAAGAACATTATTATTTGTATTTAGAACATGAATTTGCTTTCGGACGCTCGTTCTGCTAGAATGTACCGGGATGAATTAGATGCACTTCGAGAGAAGGCAATCAGAGTTGATAAACTTGAAAGTGAAGTCAGCAGATATAAAGAAAGACTACATGATATTGAATTTTATAAAGCAAGAGTTGAGGTACGTTGTGTAATGAATCAGTCACAATATTTTCTCTTGAATGTAATTTTTAAAATTTATTTCAAATGCACTTAATAATGTTGAACATTATAGTTATTACTACCACTTTTTAAAAGGTATTTTTGGACTTTCATTAATTTTTATTTAATTCTTTGAAGCTCTTCTTAGTTTTAACTGGAATCATAGGTAGAGCAGACTTTTGGAGTCTTTCCTATAAACTCAAAATACTTGTTTCTACTAATGTCAAACTTGTTCTTAAAAGTGAAAGTAAAACATTTCTGATAGCTTTTAATTGAAATTGCTAAATTAGGTCTCACACAGGCTTCTTATATGTAAATGAAGATAAAACCAACTATTTCTTCTTAATATTTGCAGTTAATGTTGCATGAAGTGACAAAAATTTTCACAGTCCTTCCATTTGTTTTTTCCTTTCTCAGATAGCTTCCTTTTTTCTGTAAACATATTTTGGTCAGTTTCAGTATGAGAACAAGAGAGTGCAAACTTTAAAAAATGAAAACATAATAGAAAATTTCATCTTGAAAGTGATCAGTAAAGACACCCAATAAATAAACAAATATACATTGCCAGTTATTCAGATGTATTCATACATGGCATGGCATCCTCAGAGACCTCACTGTTTTGCATTTCTCTAAACTTTGTTGATCACAGATATGTATAATTTAGGCAAAGGAAATTGCAAATACTTTCAAATCATATTGTCAGGGTTTTCAAATTATTTTCTCATTTATGTTCATATAAAATTTTTATTGATGGAAATCTTGGCTTATTAAGTCTATTTCCATCACTAAGTAAAGCTCTTACTCTATAGAGATATGTCTTAAGTATCTGGAAAACTCCTTATATTTTGGCATTTATAATTATGACTAAGGATTTAAATATATTCCATGTCCTATAAAATTATAGTAGTGTTACTCATTCTACTGTAAGAATTGAATATTTTATTGCATAATATCTTAAAATCTGGGGGGAAATGAAGACAAAAATGTGTATTTCTGTTACTCAGTAGCTTTACTCTTAACATAGAACTGATACAGATGGTATAATGTTTTAGTTTACAATAATTTTTTTGTTCTAGATCTTTAAAACTTAAAAGATTTTAGTACATTTGTGATAAAACTTATTCAAAATGCTTATAGGAATTAAAAGAAGACAATCAAGTTTTATTAGAAACAAAAACCATGTTGGAAGATCAACTTGAAGGAACTAGAGCTCGATCTGATAAACTGCATGAGTTAGAAAAAGAGAATTTACAGCTAAAAGCAAAACTGCATGATATGGAAATGGTAAGTTTTAAAGGCTAGAGATAGCTGTATGAATTATATGAATAAGTAGTAGAAATTTCTGCTTTTGTTGTAGATGAGTATTGTTAATTTTGCTGCCTACTTTTCAAACCCCCAGTAAGCTATTGTGTAAGAACATCTGTTAAAATCTAAAAAAATTACTGGCTTAAATTTACAACATTATCAGAAATCTTGGTAGAATTCATAGTTAATGTCCTGACAGTGATAAAGTATTTCCACATTATCCTACAAGATCATTTTAAAAGCATGTGTGGCACCTGATACTGACTAGTAATAACAACTGATTATTTCCTTCCAGCTGTGAAAATTTTAAGGAACTCAAAATTTATCCTCATTCATTTTCTAACACAGTTGCAGTGATAAAATGGTGTCTTGTAATTGTACTATTTCTTAGTTTTTTGTTCTCTTCCATCTCCCTGCCTAAAAAAAAGGAACGAGATATGGATAGAAAAAAGATAGAAGAATTAATGGAAGAAAATATGACTTTGGAAATGGCACAGAAACAAAGCATGGATGAATCATTACATCTTGGTTGGGAACTGGAACAGATATCTAGAACTAGTGAACTTTCTGAAGGTATTCTTAATTTTGTTATATTTAAATATGAATAAATAAATGGAGTTATAGTTATGTTTACACTTCTTAATATTATGTATTTTTCACAGCTGGATATATCTCAGAAGACCAAGTATCTCCCTAAATAAGATCTTATCCAACAACATATTCTCTCTTCCTGTTGAGATCTGGTTCTTAGCTTTGCATGTCTTATAATTCAGTTTTATAATGCAGTAACAAATTTAATTGATTTAGGCAGTATTTCATGTTTGTATCGCAAGGTGATGCAATACCAGTTTATTTCTTTTATGAAATATAGCCATCTATGGCCAGGTATGATGGTGCATATGTGTAATCCCAGTATTTGGGAGGTTGAGGCAAGAAGATTGCTATGAGTTTGAGGTGAGCCTAAATTACATAGTGAGATTAAAGTCACAAATACATAGTAAGACTCTGTCTCAAAAAAACAAAAAATAAGCAATGAAAAAAAAAAAGAAAAAAGAAGAAATATAGCCACCTAATAAACTGTCATTTTAATTGATCATCTTATTTTTGAATATAGACAAACCAAAACAGAAATTTAGAACACAGAGGGAAGATTGTTATGTAGATAGGAAGTTAAGGATCTTATGACTTCTCTCATATGTAATCACAGTTATAGGATTGTACTTTCCAATCACTTCATATTATAGATAATAAAACCTCATTTGATAAATTTTTAACTATTGACCCTTTTTATTTCTAGGTTTTATATGGATTTGTTCTCTTAAAACTTGGTGTAATTACATATAATAGAATTATTTGAGTTATTGCTTTGGTTGTGTACACTGATAAACTTTTTAAATTTACTTATATCACACGTATTCACAGTAGACTAGTTCCATAATTGTTCATTTATCCAGTATTATTCCACCTGCATGCATTCAGCAGATAAGTACTAAATACCTACCAAGTATAAAACACTGTACCAGACCCTGAGGACATAGTGTTAAAGTAGATATAATCCTTGAGAAAGTTCATATTTTGGTGCTTATAGAATAATTACTTGTATAAATAACTCATCCTGTACATCTGTACTCATTATCTATTAAGTTATTCCTGATTTCACACTTGAGAACCTATTCTAAATTCTGATGCCCCATTTACTAACTACATAATGTATAATGATATGCCAGCAATCAACCTTTGGAGATGTGATATATAAAATATCTGTGTATCTTTTTTTATTCTTGTGAAGTGATTTACAAAGAAAGCAACTCAAACTTCAGTGTTTTCTACTACTAAATTTATAGTTAAAATTTTCCCCATTTAAATGGGAACAAAATACTAAGTGCCTTTTACAGTTGTGAGGATTAAATTTGTAAGTTTTGTTTGAAGCACCTGGAATAGTATCTGCTAAATAGTAAAAACTCAAATGTTAGTACTATTATTACATCAGTTTTGTATTATAGACCAGAATGTTTATCTTATATGGGACAGCTGTTTTAAATTATACCAGGGAGTTTCTTTCTAGAAGTTCTGTAGACTGTACAAAATGAAAAAGGAAGAAATAAAAGTTAGCAAAAATCTACTTAAAAATTAAACAGAAAAATTTGAGAAACAACAATAAAAATTCAAAACAAGCCGGGCGTGGTGGCTCACGCCTGTAATCCCAGCACTTGGGAGGCTGAAGCAGGAGGATTGGTGCAAGTTCGAGACCAGCCTGGGCTACAAAAGTGAGCTCAGGACCAGCCTCAACTGCATAGCAAAACCCTGTCTCAAAAAGACCAAAAAAAAAAAAAAAAAAAAAAAAAAAAAAAAAAAAAAAAAAAAAAAAAAATTCAAAACAAGCTAGTAGAAAAGTATAATTTCCTTATATTTTACATTTCAAAAATTTTCTTTCAGAACGTTTCTACAAATGTATAGTAACATAAACATCACAAAGTTTGTGTGTGTGTGTGTGTGTGTGTGTGTGTGTGTGTGTGTGTGTATTATATGTAAAATTCAGGCTCCTTTACCATCCAGCATTCAGGATATAGGTTGCTGACATTAGAGTTCCAAAGAGCTTAGACAGCCACACCCTTAACAATCTTGCTCCTTATAATTCACAGCCTCTGTCTTTGACTGGCTCTGCTTACTGCCTGTAGATTTTTTTTTTCTTGTCTCAGAACTTTTGTTTGTTTGTTTATTTATTTATTTTTATGGCTGGCTCAGCCTGCCCTGAGGGCAGGGCTGGTGCAGCATGTGGTGCCAGGGATCCAACCGCAGTCCCTGCAGCTGCCTAAGCTTTCCTAAGCAGGTGCTTTAGACCACTGAGCCATCCTGCTGGGCCCACTGCCTGTAGATTTTATGATCAGACTTTCCATATTCTTGGCATCCACAATTTGCTGGGTTCTCTGGTAAACCTTCAGGTTCACACATTATTTCTCAGGCTCCTGACAGGAACTGTGATCCTATTATACCATACTGCCTGGCCACCCAGGTGTTCCTCTGAAGTCTGGGTAGAAGCCTCCTTGACAGAAACTTTAACCCAGTCTGCATGCCTGTTAAATTGGTACCAGGTAGATGACACAAGGGTCTAACGTCAGCTCAAACAGTAACTGTGCCTTCAACCATGGCTGTCATGGCCTCCAGGTGCCTGGATGAGGAATGGATATACACTTAGCTAGGTGGCCCTGAGTGAGCAGGCTAGATTGGGGTTTCAAGCCATCTCTCCTGTTTTTTGTGGCACAAGAGTATTTGACTTTTTTTTTTCTTTATTCCTCCTCTCTATTACTGGGAGGTTAAACGTAGGCCTACACACTGGACTACATGTCTGACCCTGTTTTGTTCTTTGTTTTTGAGACAAGGTTATGTAAGTTGCCCTGGTTGGGACTGAAATTGCAGTACTTTTGCCTCAGCCTTCCAGAATAGTAGGATTACAAGTATGTCCTACCAGGCCTGACTACTTGACTTATTTTTAATGGCACTAATTTTTTCAGCAAGGTCTTTTGGTCAACTTTATGGGTGCCTTCTTTCTAGTCAAGCAGCAAAATTTTCCCACCTCTGAGACTTCTGAGGGACATTTCAGATTAAACACAACATTCTGTCTCTGACCCCCAAAAGGCCCATGTCTATGTTATATGAAATTATTTAGGTCAATGATGGAACCCTCCTGTGCTTATTCTGAATAGTCAAGCCAGAGGTATCATACTATTTGACTGCAAAATCTACGAAGAACATAGAAACAGCATAGTAAGACAAATAATTTAAAGATGGGTAAAGGATCTGGATAGTTACTTCCCATCGGAACACGTACAACTGACTAAAGGTATATTTTTAAGTACTCAGTGTCACTAATAACAAAAACATACTAATTAAAACTACAGTGAAATATCATCTCATGCGGTCAGGGTGGCTGTTATAAAAAAGAATGTAACAAGTGTTGGCAAGTATAAGGAGGAAAGGAAATGCTTTGCATAATGTTGGTGAGAATATGAATTGGTACACCCATTATGGAAAGCATTATGGAGATTTCTCAAAAATACAATGACTATGATCCAGCAATCCCACACTTATATACATATCTAAAAATTATGAAGTCATATGAAGTACGAGGTATGTAAAAGATGATTTGTATTCATATGAGCATTGTAACATTATTTAGAGTAGCTAAGATAATGAAATCAAACTAGATGCTGGTTAGTGGATGAATGAATAAAGAAAATAGTATTTATATACATTATAAGTACTGCTCAACCTCATAAGCAGGAAGTCATGTCATTTTCAACAATGGGAATAAATGAACTTGGAGGATATTATATTAAGTAAAATAATCCAGGCACAAAAACATATCACAATCTCTCCTACATAATGAAATCTTCAAAAGTCTGGTGCAAACCAAAGACTAGAAGATGAGATTGGGAGATGTTGAGGGAAGGACACTTTTTTTTTTTTTTTTTTTTTTTTTGGTACTGGGGATCAAACTTGGGACCTTAGGCTTGAAAGGCAGATGCTTATGCCCCTGTCCTATCTCCCCAGCTTAGGACACACAATTTTGATTAGATAGAAATAAGTTCAAGCTAGGCATAGTGGCTCATGCCTGTAATCCCATTATTTGGGAGGCTGAGGTAACAGGATGTCTTTGAACCTATCCCAAAACAACAACAGCAGTAACAATAAGGTCAAAAGATGTATGTCAGTGTGAATATAATTAATAAGAATCTTTTATATATCCAAAGGATACTAAGAAAGTAAAAGATGTTTTCATCATGAAAAATAAGTATATGAGGAATGTTGTATGTCCCATAGCTGCACTTAGCTATTCTACAATGTATTAAAACATCATGTTATATATCAGAAATATATACAAATATATACAACTTGTCAAAAAATTATATATATAGTGGTGGCAGAACAAAAGCATTTTTAAAACCATTAAATGGGGCTGATGAGATGGCTCAGCAGTCTGAAGCACCTGCTTAGGCAAGCTTAGGCAACCACAGGGACCGTGGTTTGATCCCTGGCACCACATGCTGCACCAGCCCCACCCCTAGGGCAGGCTGAGTCAACCATAAAAAAAAAAATGAAAGTGTGCATTCAAGGTTAATATATAAATCCAGTTATGATGGTGCATGCTCATCCCAGTTGTTAGGGAGGCTGTGATGAGATAATCTCAGATTCAAGGCCAACCAGGGCGATGTGTTGAGATGTTGAGACCTGATATGAAGCAAAGCAAAAAGAAAGTTGAATACAGAGAATTTCTGTAATTCTTCATTTCATTCTTAAGTTACAACTAAAAAAAATAATTTCATTCCTAGACTCAAGCCAGTATATGTATATTGAATAAACACAATAAATATTAACATTTACATGTTTTTAATATGATAAATGAGCTTGTTTTTTGTTAAAGTATCTAACTCAAGTTGGATTCAGAGTAATGCTGTATTTGGGAATGATGCATATCAAGATTGTCTTTATGCTATGTGTTAACACCAATTCAAAAAAAATATTTAAACACCATTTATAAGAAAAGCAAATTTACAGAGATATGATGGTGATGATGATGATGGCAATGATGATAGTGGAGAAAGTGATTTTAAAATGATTTCTGCATGTTTAGGTTGTTCTTTTTTAAAACTCTTACCTTATGTATTTTCAAAATATATCTTAATACTTCAGTGGTTTCCAATTATACAATATATACTGTAAGTTTATGGTTAAATTTAAACCATTTTTGGCAAACTAAATGTATCCTAGATCAAAACAAAACAGACTTGGGGACCTAACAGATCTTACAAACTCAGTGACTATATAGTAAATTATAACATTAACCACAGTGGGATTTGGTGGCTGTACCTGTAATCTCAGCTACTTGGAAGGCTAATGGATGAGCTCAGAGTTCAGTGTTGGCCTGAGCAGTTGAGTAAGACCTGCCTCAAAGTTTAGTGAAAGGTCTGAGGATGTAGTTTAATGGTGGAATGCTTGCCAAGCATCTGTGAAGCCCTAGGTTCAGTTCTCACTGCATTAAAATTTTTTTAAAATATAGTGATATCCAAACTAAAAGTCTAGAAATAAATATTGAGGCTTTGTTAACTTTCACTAGGATTATCTACTGTACCTCATTTAGAAGGATGTATACTGTACATATAGAAATATTCACTATGAATAGATGTATGTTGAAGAAGTATTTCAAATATATACAAAATAGAAAAGTCGACCTAGAAACACACACTAAAAGTTTCATCCATTTCCCTTCTTGAAATTTGGAATTTCATAATGAATTCTAGGTATTGTGTTTCATTTTTAAATCTGCTTTTTAAAAGATGAACTTTGTTGTGTTCCATACATATACTACCCTTGGACCACTAGACTCAAATGACCTTTCTTCATCTACATATTTTAGCATTTTGATATCATCAAAATATTGAGGAAGGCTGCTATTACATGGTTATTTAAAACAGAGGCCAGCAAAATGGTTCAGTGGTCTAAAACACCTGCTTAGGAATGCTTAGGCAACTGCAAGGACTCCAGTTTTATCCCTGGCACCACATACTGTGCCAGCCCCACCCCCAGGCAGGCTGAGCCAGCCATAATATAAAAAAGTAAAACATAAAATAAGTGTTTTTGGGTCACTGTAAAGCCTCTTCCAGGCTAAGTTCTGTATATTAGAAAATTCTTCATTTTTTTTCCTTAAAATTGTATCCTCTTATATAATTACTAATTTTTTATAAAGATGAGGTGTGGATTAACACTAACACTCAAATATTTTAAATAGTAAATGGTTTCCTCAGTAGCATATTTTCAATATTACAGCACCACAGAAATCCTTGGGCCATGAGGTAAATGAGCTGACATCAAGTAGGTTGTTGAAATTGGAGATGGAGAACCAGACTTTGACAAAAACTGTAGAAGAGCTTCGCAGTACTATGGATTCTGTAGAAGGCAGTACTTCCAAAATCCTTAAACTTGAAAAAGAAAATCAAAGACTAAATAAAAAGGTAAATAAAAGTGTATTGTTCCCTCTTATCAATATACATATGAGCATAATTAGCACATTTACTCTACTTACATAGAAATTTTCCATAAGTTTAAACAATATTGAAGATGCGTAAAAGGAAGAAGTTAATGTGCCTTTAGCACATGAGGTTATGGGGAACATTTCAGATCCAAATTGTAACATTTTTTCTTGATTTGTTGAAATTATGTAATATGCATATGATATATAATAATATTAGTGGCTAGGCATGTTTTTAGTTTGTAATCACTAGTCCATACTATTGATTCCACATCTTTAAAATACATCAAAATAAATTTGCATTTAAAATAGAAGTAGTTTTGTTCATTTTTCTGTCTTATTCCTTTTGTCTTTGGTTTTTAAACCAAATTTCTGTTTGCTTCCTCATTGACTTATACCACAATTTCTAATCTTTTCCTTCATGCTTTTTATATTACCTTCCTCCCTCTTGTTCACTAAAATTCCATGGTTATAATTAAAATTTTACATTATAAATCCACTTAGTCTAAAAGAATCAGTAAGATTTCTGCAATACTCATATGGTACATCATTAGCATTTATTCATTTAGATATGTCTTTATGTTTAAAAATAGAAACCTGCCTTAAAGCATGCAGAGAATAAGAAACTTATGTCTATATACTTCATACAGTTACTGAAATTAGAATGGTGGTATGTAATTTCTGGTAATTTAGTGGTATGTAATTTCTATATTTAAATTTTACCATTCGGCTATTAAAATTGCCTTCTATCCTTTATTCAATGATTGTCTTTTGATTTGGCATGTTTCCTGTATTGTAAAATATTTAATATGTTGTTGTTTTGTGATTTAATTTTCTCTAGGTTGAAATTCTTGAAAATGAGATTATTCAAGAAAAGCAAGGTCTTCAGAATTGTCAAAATTTAAGCAAGGATCTAATGAAGGAGAAAGCACAGCTTGAAAAGACAATTGAAACACTTAGAGAAAATTCAGAGAGACAGGTTCATAAATTTCTTACTTAAGCAAAGAACATTTTAAAGCATATTAACAAAAGTTATCGCAAATCATATGCAAATAATATTTATATAATATTAAAAGAAAATATCTTAGAAGTCTAGAATTTAAAGTAAATACAATAGCTCCCCATTTTATCAATCACAGCCCCAAATTTTTTAATGGGAAATGCCAGAAATGAACAGTTTATAATTTTTAAGTTGTGTGTCAATTGATGTGATGTTATCTTGTGACCTTTTGCTCCATCCTGCCTGAGTTGTGAATCAACCTTTCCAGAGTATTCATGCTTTACATACTACTTTCCCTGTCATTTACTGTTCTTACCAACTGTCTTGTGTCACAGTGTCATAGTGCATACTTTCAAGTTACCCTTATTTTACTTAGCAGTGGTCTCAAATTTTAAGAGCAGTGATGCTAACAATTCAGGTATCTTAAAGAAAAGCCAAAAGTGCTTCTCTTAAGTGAAAGGGTAAAAACTCTTGATTGAATAAGAAAAAATATGCTAAGGTTACTGAAGTTTACAGTAAACTATTCACTTGCTTACCTAAGTTATAAATGAAACTTTTTTTTTTTTTTTTTTTTTTTTGTGGGACCGGTATTCAAACTAATGATCTTGCACTTGCCAGGCAGGCACTTGTGCCATGAAGCTATCTCCCCAGCCCCCAAACTTTATTTATTTATATTATGGCCGGCTCAGCCTGCCCTGGGGGTGGGGCTGGTGCAGCATGTGGTGCCAGGGATTGAACTTCGGTCACTGTAGTTACCTAGGCTTTCCTAAGCAGTCCCTTTAGATTGCTGAGCTATCTCACTGGCCCCTTACTTAATTTATAAATGAAACTTTAAAAACAGGAGTTATATGCATGGTGCAGTACAATTCCATTTTAGAGGTTGACTCCCAGCACCACATACCATCCTGGCCCCACCCACTCCCCCAGACCTGGTA
Source organism: Myocastor coypus (assembly GCA_004027025.1). NCBI lineage: Eukaryota > Metazoa > Chordata > Mammalia > Rodentia > Myocastoridae > Myocastor > Myocastor coypus. Next base: position 15,453 of record PVJA010013641.1, on the reverse strand, counting down.
TGGTAGCATACACCTGAAATCCCAGCACTGGGGAGGCTAAAAACAGGAGAATCACTACCAGTCCAATCTACAGAGAGAGACCCTGTACCAAACATATGAAGAAAAATTCTGTTTTAGACAAGCACTGGGGATCTTGGGATTTATACTCACGAACAAAGAGGACATAGTATGTAGCTGTGCCTCTTTTTTCTTAATTGGTACCACTCTAGAGATCAAGCTCAGGACCTCATGCTTGTCAGCCAGGCACTGTACCCAGAGCTACATACCCAGCTGTACTTCATTTTCTATCCAATATTTTTTAGAAAAGATGGAGGAACATCTTAGAAAGTTTTAAATTGCCAATATGTTTAATAGTAATCTAGGATAAAATTCTACACTATCTGTGCTTTTAAGAAATATCTGTGAGGCCGGCCAGATAGCTCAGCAAACTACAGTGCCTGTTTAGGCAGAGCTCAGCAGCTGGGGTTCACAAACCATGCCAGCCCCACCCCCAGGGTGTGCTGAGATGGCGATTGAGACTGGGCATGGTGGTATGCGCCTATAATCCCAGGGTTTAGGAGGCTGAAAACAGGAGAATCGCTATGAATCCTATCTATTTAGTGAGACCCTATAAAACCTATACTAAATACATTTTTTAACGTATCTGTAAAAAAGGTTTTAATGTCCTTCCTGAATGGAATTGAAGAGAACTGCAGGTATACCCTATGAAAGAGAAAGAAGTTTGGTGGTAACAGAGATTATCAGATTTCAACTCTTCATTGATCATTCATATATTTGAGGAAACTGAGAACTGAATAGATTGAATGACTTGCCATTTTGATATTTATTTTATATTGGCCATAGTCCTCAGTCTACCAATTAAAATGCACATTTCTGTACAATACAGAATAAAAATTCTAACCCATATTTTTTACTTGTTTCTAATATTAGACCATGCTACTGGCATAACAAACTGAATGAATTTGTTATCAAATATTCTACAAAAATGTACTAGGTGATTTTATTATTCTTGGTTAGAACTCTTTTTTAGGACCAAGTATACTTACATTCATACACATATGTACATATTTTTTCACATATGCACATATTTAATAAGAACTTACTTGTATAAATATTGCAAAAACTTTTAGCCAGTCTAATGACATTCACTATTTCAGCACTTGGGAAGCTAAGATAGGAAGATCAAGATAAGGGTAGCCTGGGCTACATAGGGAGACTTTGTTTCAAAAGAAAAAAAAAAAAAGTTGGCGAAAGTGAAACCTTATGTCTTCAGGGAGTTAAGAGTATGTATTTAGTCTGTATTTATATATCAGTATAAAGCATGTCAACTACAAATCTAAAGGTCATTTTGATCAGTAGTAGGTACATTTCTCTTAACCAGTCTTTTAAATTCTGAACTCCATGAGCGACATACATTTTAATGATTGAACAGCACACATATACAGTGGTCTTTCAGTAAATAGTCATCAGAATTGAAAGTAGTGCTCCTTTATGTTCTTTGCCTATTCGTTTTTGGAAGGTAAAATATGTAATTTGAAATTTTAGATTTTCTCATGTAGTTTAAAATTTTCTTTATTTTTTCAATTAATTAGCTTAAAATCTTGGAACAAGAAAATGAACATCTGAATCAAACAGTGTCTTCCTTGAGACAGCGCTCCCAAATAAGCGCTGAAGCAAGGGTGAAAGACATTGAAAAAGAAAACAAAATTCTACATGAATCAATCAAAGAAACAAGTAGCAAGCTAAGCAAGATTGAATTTGAAAAAAGACAAATTAGAAAAGAATTGGAACATTATAAAGAAAAAGGAGAACGAGCAGAAGAACTTGAAAATGAATTGCATCATCTTGAAAAAGAAAATGAATTACTACAGAAAAAGATAACTAACTTAAAAATCACTTGTGAAAAAATAGAAGCCCTAGAACAAGAAAATTCAGAGCTAGAAAGAGAAAATAGAAAATTGAAAAAAACATTGGATAGCTTTAAAAACCTTACTTTTCAGTTAGAATCACTAGAAAAAGAGAATTCCCAACTTGATGAAGAAAACTTAGAACTGCGAAGGAATGTAGAATCATTGAAGTGTGCAAGCATGAAAATGGCTCAGCTACAACTAGAAAACAAAGAACTAGAAAGTGAAAAAGAACAACTTAAAAAGGGTTTGGAGCTCATGAAAGCATCTTTCAAGAAAACAGAACGCTTGGAAGTTAGCTACCAGGGCCTGGATACAGAAAATCAAAGACTACAGAAAGCTCTGGAAAACAGCAATAAAAAAATCCAACAATTAGAGAGTGAACTACAAGACTTAGAAATGGAAAATCAAGCATTGCAAAAAAACCTAGAAGAGTTAAAAATATCTAGCAAAAGACTAGAACAATTGGAAAAAGAAAATAAATCATTAGAGCAAGAAACATCACAGCTGGAAAAGGATAAGAAGCAATTGGAGAAGGAAAATAAGAGACTTCGCCAACAAGCAGAAATAAAAGATACCACATTAGAAGAAAATAATGTGAAGATTGGAAATTTGGAAAAAGAAAACAAAACCCTATTCAAAGAAATTGGTATATATAAAGAATCCTGTGTGCGTCTGAAAGAATTAGAGAAAGAAAATAAAGAACTTGTGAAAAGAGCAACTATTGATGTAAAAACTTTGGTTACATTACGTGAGGTAAATATATTTACTGAAATTTAAGGCAGATTCTATTTTAACGAACTTAGCTCAAGATTTGTTTTACTGGACTCATCAGTAAAGAATTTGCAATTTTTCTATCTTTCTTACTCTAAAAATGTATTTTGTAAGATTTGTAGTAACAAATAGTATAGTTGTAAGTAGTAAGATTTTATAAAATAAAAGATTTGTAGCAATAAGTTTTCTTTAGGGTAGCTGATTAGTAAATTACTTTAGTTGGTTTTTTTCTGTCTGTTTTGTTTGTTTGTTTGTTTTGATTTTAGTACTGGGGATCAAACTCAGAACCTTGTACACATTAGAATTTCAAACTTTCATTTTGAAATAAGATATTTGACGTACTTTTATTGAATACTAAATATAATAGAAGGCCTTATAGTTATTTATTTAGTACTCTGTTGGGTACTTTGCTAAGGAATTGCATATATGTTGAACTTACATATATTTATGTACTATATACAACCAGTCCTTTTTGGTATTATCCCCATTTTTTCATATTAGAAAACAATTTGAAAATTGTAAATTGAAGATTACATGGTAAATAAACAGCAGAGTTGAGTTTCTGGATTCAAAACCAGATATTTTAGATGCTAGGACCCCTTGAATTTAAAAAGTGAGAGAATGCAAATTAGTTTTAACTTAACGGTCAATACTGAACAAGTGATAGCTGCATGATCCATAGCTTAAGAATGGTTCTGAGTCTGGTATTGTGGTCTCCGTCTTTAATCTCAGCAGAAGGATCTCTGAGAATTCCAAGCCAGCCTGGGCTACAAATAAGTTTAAGGCCAGCCTTAAAAGTTGAGACCCTGCTTCAAAACAAAAGGATAATTCTGAAATTTATGATAGCAGTTGGCAATATGTCATGTAAATCATGGTCAGTGCAGATAAAAAGGTAGCATGTTTGGCCTTTTTAAAAAAAATAATGCATTACAATGTTTGATAGCCCTTTAAAATCAGTAGAAAAGTATCTTATCATTCTGGCTGAAAGTTACTTTGGGCAGTTTGGATTTCTGCTAGAAAGGCATTGAGGGGACTTTCCTGTTTTCTTTTTTTCTTTCTATTGTCTCTAGTCTTGCCAACATGAACAACTTCCTTATACCTAACTTCTAAGAATATTTATTTTTTGAAATCAGTATTTCAGCTTTTTCACCTGGAAAAAGGGACTTCTGACAAAAAAAAAAAAAAAGTGTTATATCTAATGTACTTTCATACTAAGAGATAGATGTTGAAGTTTCTTCCCACTATTAAAAACTTGATGTAAATGTGGGTTATTTTCTCTTAAATTTTCAGACCTAACATGGATATTCACAAGTTTCTCTCCTTTAGCTTTTAACTTTGGAGTTAAAAAAGTTTTAGCATAAGAAGTGTTTTACTCATGCTATATCTTCTTCACTTAACTACTTTTTAATGATAGAAGGATTCATTGACATTTGCGTCACCCTGGTTCAAATTATATATATATATCCCTGAATGATAGCAAATAGAAGTTTGGCTTTCTTAGAGTTTTATGTTCTTGTCACTTAAGTGAATTGTGCATTCCTTTTAAAATAAGGATTTGGTGAGTGAAAAATTGAAGACTCAACAAATGAACAATGATCTTGAAAAATTAACTCATGAGCTTGAGAAGATAGGGTTAAATAAAGAGAGACTCTTACATGATGAGCAAAGTACTGATGACAGGTGAGTACTAGTTGACAAACTGAAATTATTATTTTACTCAAGTTCTTTCTGGAGAAAAATACATACTAGCTATAGAAGACATTTCTTCCCTTAGAGAAAGTTCCGTCACAAAAATAAATCTCAGACAACTCTATCATCTAAATAAAAAAGCAAAAAATGTTATTATATAAATACATTTATAAAAATATAAGGTGTCACCATGCAGCAGATCAAAGACTATAATGAAAGAATAAAGTATCTGACAGCAAACCTCCTTCCCATGAAATAAGCAAGTTATTTTTTACTTAAATCATGTGCTTAAATGCCTCAGTACTTTATTTTGTCAAAATGTGAATTTACAAAGAAATGGAGGAAAGATGTGAAATAAGGGAAGATGCAGTGAAAACTAAAACATACAAATGGTGTCGAAAACACAGGCTTTACAAAAAAGATACTCTGTAATTTTAAGATGATTAATATGGACTTAAAGATTATTTGCATACTTCCATGGTAATTATGGCCTGTCAACTGTGTTCAATCTGTTTTTTAAGTAGTGTACTACTTAGCATCCATTGGTCTACTTGGTTCCAGCTAGAATAGAAGTTCTGTATTTTTGATATTATTTTATATAGACTAGATTTTAGTTCATTGGAACTTCTATAATTTGTATTACCTACCCATTGTTATTGTCATGCTGTTCTATATTAATGTATATAGAACAATATATGCAGATTAAGCCAAGAATGATTGTATATGCATGCAGTCTCAACATTTGGGAGACAAGGCAGGAGGATTGATCCCTGTTTCAAGGGGGCCTGAGCGACACAGAGAGACCTGCCTCAAAACAAACAAATTAAACTACTGCTTATTATTTGACATTTGCTAAAGTGCTTTTGAGAATACTAAAAATGAATTACACTTAAAGATTAATTTGCAATAACTGAAGTGATTTTAAGTATTCATTCTAACATTCAAGTCAGGCAACCTTTATTGAATTAATACTTTGAATATCTCCCGAGGAAATGTTTGAATCAGAAAATTCAGTGTAATTTTAATTGATTGTCTTTTCATGTAGATACTACATATGCACTGTTTCTGTTGGATTACCTGTTATGTTCTGCATGTCCTTGGCAAATGAAAATATAAACTAAACCATATAGTTGTCCTAACTGACTCTGATGTAAATTTATTAATCTGGATCTGGGTGGTCCCTTCCTGTGTTTTGGCCACCTTTTCCCAAAGTTTGCATATATTTAGCTAGTGTTTTTGTTCTGTTTTGTTTTTGTTTTTGTTTTCCGTTTAGCTAGTATTTTGGGGTTTTGTTTTTGGTTTTGGTTTTGGTTTTTTCTTTGTTGTTTGTTTGTTTTGTATTTTTGAGATAGGGTCTCACTATGTGGTTCAGGCTGGCCTTGAGCTCACTTTTGTAGCCCAGGCTGGTCTCAAACTCTCACTGATCCTCCTGCCTCAGCCTCCCAAGTGCTGGAATTACAGGTGTGCGCCACCATGCCCAGCTATTTAGCTAGTATTAGTTGAGCTCTTGATGCAGTAATACTTCAGCTGAAGAATAAAAGAAGATTTTTAAAGAAGGATAGAAGATTTTAAAGTGAAAACGGGGGCAAAAGGCATTTCATGCAGACAGAAGAATTTATTTAAAAACATAAAACATGTTATACAGAGATAGGGGTGATAAGGCATTATAAGATGTACTACTCTGCACCTATTTGTATAATGAGAGCATTGGACAGCAAGGTGATGGGATCAAGAACAAATGACAACTATGGTTAGATTCAGAAAAATCTGAAAAGAGTGTATTAGGCCACTAAACCAGCTTCTTTCGTAGTGTGTAAGCCTTTATGTTATAAAGAAAGGTTCACAAACATGAATTATTTTACCCTTCCATATTTTGTCTCGTAACTTACATATATCAATCTTAGATGAGGTCTGTAATTCCTTTATTAATCTCATCTTGCTCTCTTTCTAATGTTATTCTTTCTGATTTCCTTTGAAGATACTGATGTTATTAAGTTACTTATTTTGCCATAAAGAAATACATGAGCTGGTTATGGAGCTGAATGTATAAATAGATATAAAGTGCAACCAAGCTTGGTGGTAGAATTGTAAATTGATCTGATCACTTTTGAACAACTTCTTAGCCTTTGTTTTCTCTTTGGATATAATTCTTTCTTAGGCTTTTCTTTTTACATCTGTTAGCCATTTATTTTGTGTGGTATTCATTCATTCCCATCCATTATCTTACCTCAGGTTTTACTTTTTCTTGCATGTGCTATGTTCCTGTCAGTATAGTCCAGAAGCAACTTAGATGTCACAGCACTGAACATAACCAAAATTGGACTTGATAAATACTCAAGCCAATACCAACATGAATGACATTTATTTTCTGTATTCAGTGTACTTAAAATCTCATTAAGCAGAAATATGTATACATATAAATTACAATAAAAGAATGTGATGTCCTACATATACCTGAAGGTATATACCTTAAGGTGTTTTGTTTTGTTTTGTTTTGTTTTGTTTTTGTGGTAACAGGGATTGAACTCAGGACCCTGAGCTTGCCAGGCAGGCACTTATTCTACTGAGCTATCTCCCTGGCCCCTGTACCTTAAATTTATATTTAGTTTTGTCTTCATGATCTTTAGGTATTAAAAAGGATTAATCATAATCTTTGGTTTATGGAACACTCTAATTATGTTCATGTACCATCCATTTTTGTTAAAATTTTTATCTAATAATTTTTCACATATTCCTTAATTTCAAAAAAGTAACCAGAATATTTACAGTCACATCTGTCTCCTGTTGCCATCCTATATTGTAGGCATTTCATTATCTTTTTTGCTATCACTAATCTAAAGATAGCCTGGGTCTTAATTCTTAACTGTTCATTGGCATTTATATAATACTGTACTTAAATCTTAAATGCATATTCTTTGATGATATGTTGAATCTGTCCACTTTATAAGATTGATTTTAACCTTACATAATAAAAAGAAATGTTTTGGAATTAAATCTTCCAGATTTCTCTTTTGAGCATAAATTGTTGCTTTTGACAATTTAGGATATATTCTAGAGCTCTGACCACTCATTGATTTTGTTGTTGCTGTTGCTTCATGACCAGGGTTACCTTAATTTTTTTTTTTAACTGGGAATTGAACTCAGAACCTTGCACTTGCTAGGCAGGCACTGATACTTTAGAGCAGCAGTTCTCAACCTGTGGGTCGTGACCCCAGTGGGGGTTGAATGACCAAAACACAAGGGTCACCTAAAGCCATCGGAAAATGTTATTTATTTGGAATTACAGTTTTCAAGTAGCCACCAAAATTATTTTTTGGTTTGGGGTCACCGCAACATGAGGAACTGTATTGTGGGGTCACAGCATTAGAAAGGTTGAGAACCACTACTTTAGAGGAATTCAGGCAGTTTAAGGGAGTTAATTTATCTCATAAAACAAAGACCTTTATAAGGCTAACTTATATCAATTATTGTCATTATCTTCAAAAATTATTTTCTGTCTTCCAATGATGAACCATATTATTTTTGTATTTGGATAGTAGATATAAACTTTTGGAATCAAAATTAGAATCCACTCTAAAGAAGTCTCTTGAAATAAAAGAAGAAAAAATTGCTGCTCTAGAAGCTCGATTAGAAGAATCCACTAATTATAACCAACAACTGCGCCAAGAACTTAAAACAGTAAGTGATTTAGTGGCAAAAAAAAAAGGTTAATTACTTATTTTATAAATATTGGGTTCATGGGTCTATTCCATACTGAGAATCAAACTTAGGACCTTGCATTTGCCAGGCAGACTCTGTGCTACTGAGCTATATCACTGGCTAACTATTTGGACGGAAATACATAAAGTAGGAAATAAAAATGGAAGCATCATTTCCTATTGTTTATTTTTTCCCTTTCTCATAAATTTGAGAGCATTCCTAACTGATTTTTGTTATATGATTAAAATAGTGATTATACACTATGGTTTATTCAATCCTAGTTCATGCATGTAACATCTCTCATGCATTTGATAACATATGAGAATTGTAAGAGTGGCATGAGGAAGAGGCAGACTGATTGAATAAATGAAGTGATAGGCACATCATTCTGGCACTCTTCCTATTGAGAAGCTACATAAAATTTTGACTGTCAAATATGTCCTGTGAGGATATCAAGTAATAGAAAATCATGTATGGTATTAGAAAAAAGTCCTCATAAGTGTGAAGTCATCTCTAAGCCTGTTCTCTGATGTTACACATCTAATTATTTAGTAAAATGAACCTGTTTGTTCTCTCTAAAAGAGTAATTGAAACATTTGCCCATTCCACAGGGTTAGCAAATGGTATAGTCTTAAGATTTATTGTTCCTGTTATGATCACTGTATTGTCCCAGGAGTTGCAACTACTCTATTCAAAACACTAGAAGAAAATACAAGTAGATAGCAGGGCTGTGTGTTGCCATCCAAGAGTCCTCTTCCCACCGAGTAAAGCTTCAGATATGAGATGAGATTCACATTGAGTGTATAGCAAAGTTGCCCTGGACTTGTGACCTTGTGTTTCATAGCACTCATTATCTCTGACAATTGTAAAAGCATAGATTTTATTAAGATTTACATTGCAACAAGCCATAGGCACACAACTATAATCCTAGCACTTGGAAGGCTGAGGCAAAAAGATCACTGCAAGTTTGAAGTAAGTCTTGTTGGGGAGATAACTCAGTGGAATAAGTGCTTGCCTGGCAAGGGCAAGGGCCTGAGTTTGATCCCTAGTAGCACCAAAAAAAAAAAAAAAAAAAAAAAAAAAAAAAAAGTAATAAGTTTGAAGTGAGTCTAGACTACACAGTGAAATCCTGTCACACACACACACAAAAATCATGTACATACCAGTTATGTACATACCCAAATTATGTACATACCCATTATGTACATACCAATCATAAAAGTTGCTACATCCAAGAAGTTTTAAGTATGTCTAAGTTTTTTGGGTGGGTATTAGGTAGTTCTCCCAAAGTCAGTCTGGGTTTTATTAATTTGTTTTATGTCCTGAAATTTTTACTGAATTAACCAATATCATGGGTTATGAATAAAAATCAACACCATGAAGCTACTCAGACAGAAAATAAGTATGGGTAGGTATTCATTATATTTCAAATCTTAAGTAGAGATTTAAAATTTTACTATCTTTTAGCCAAAAGGGCAAGACCCACCCATGTGCTGCCTATAAAACTTTGATGAAAATGGTAATTGTAGCACTAATCCAAAGAATGCTATCATGGCTATATTAATGTAAGACAGAGTAAGTTACAACAATAAGTATGTGGGCTGTAGAATTTCATTTCACAGATATGAAAAAGTCATCATAAGGTATGTTTACATACTCAATAACAGCTACAAAATATGTGAAACAAATATTGGTAGAGCTGTATAAAGATAAGCCCATAAGTAGAGTTATATGGTTTAATACTAAGCTCAACAAGTAAAAAGAGTATCTTCAAGTAAGGAGTTTTTATAAACACCTACAGCAGACATCATCCTTGATGGTGAAAACTTAATGATTTTCTGATTAGGAAAAAAGTTGCTGCTTTCACTGTTTCTGTTAAATGCTATACTGTTGGTTTTATTCAATGTATTAAGAAAAGACATACAGACTTGAAAGGAAGAAATAAAAGTTTTTATTTACTCTGATATTCACAGAAAAGCCCAAGGAATTTAAGGAAAATTTTCTATAGCTAATGTGAATTTATCAGTGAAAAGCTGTAAAATAGAAGTTAAAAGAAAACCCCATAGAATAACATGAACTACTTAGGAATGAACTTAAGGAAATATGTGTAAGAACTCTATTACAAATTTTAAAAACATTTACTACATTTTTTTTAAATTTTAAAACAGAAGTCTATATTAGTAATATCTAAAGAAGAGTACCCTATTTAATTCTTTTCATGGATTGGAACACTCAATACTGTTAAAAGGTAATCTGCTCATGTAAATCTATTGGTTCAGGATAACCCCAATCAAAATTCTAGGACTTAATATTATAAACATGCTAACTCTAAAATTTATATGGAAATATTGATCATATATTTGTGAGACTTTAAAACAACTGAAACTATCATACGTACTAGTGGGAATATAAAATGGTATAACTAACTTAGAAAGCTGTATTACAAACTGGGTATGGTTAAGGGCCAGGGAGACAGCTCAGCCAACTAAGCGCCTGCTTAGGCAAGCACAGGGACCAGGGTTCCATCCTGACACCACATGCCATGCTGGTACCCCACCCCCAGCCATGCTGAGCTGGCCACAGGGACTAGGTGTGGTTTCACATGTCTGCTGTACCAGTGCTGGGGAGGCTAAAAACAGGAGGATCACTGCAAGTCCAAACTTCATAGTGCTATAGACCCTATACCAAATACATTTAAAAAAAAACCAGCATGGTGGCACAGTTCTATAATCTCAGCACTCTGGAAGATCACAGGTTCAAGTTCAGCATGGGCCATTTGGTAGCAAGATCCTGTTTCATAATAAAAAGGGCTAGACACATAGCTCAGTGTGAAGGCCATGAGTTTAATCCCTGTAAAAAAGCAAACAAGATTCTTTGCTAGCTTTGAATAAAGTTAAATTATAGAGCATAAAAAAGAAAAAGAAGCCAATATATAGTATAAAAATGATCAATTCTATTCCATGAAAATGAAAACAATTTAAGCATGTTTTTATGGGGGCAGTGGTTTTTTTGTTTGTTTGTTTGTTTGGTTTGGTTTTTTGAGCAGTTTGGTTGGTTGATTGGTTTGTTGGCTTTTTTTTTTTTTTTTTTTTTGCTACATAGTGGCTCCCTTGACCTCACTCTGTAGCCCAGATTGGCCTCAAACTCTTGGCAGTATCTTGCCCCAGCCATCCAAGTGCTGGGATATGCCACCATGTCAAACCTAGTAAATGAGATAGTACCTTGATTTGTCATATTATATTTTTAAGATGGGAAATAACCCAGTGAACATCAATGGTAATTGAATCGTCAAATTTTTGTATATCCATAAAATGGAAGACAACACAGCAATAGGAAAAAAAACTGATGCACTGAATACGTAGATAAAGTTGAGAAATATGCTCAGACATGTACACATAAAAGATAACATTTTGGGGCCCGGCGGGATGGCTCAAGTGGTCTAAAGCCCCTGCTTGGGAAAGCTTGGGTGGCTTCAGGGACTGCGGTTCAATCCCTGACACCGCATGCTGCGCCAGCCCTGCCCTCGGGGCGGGCTGAGCCAGCCATAAAAATGAGTGAATAAACAAAGGTTCTGAAACAAGAAAAAAATAAATAAATAAACTTTTTTTAAAAAGATAACATTTTGTGTGGTACTTTCATGGGTTTGGGTGTGGTATGGTATGAACTGAGCATTTCACACTCCATAGCTAAGCATGTTGTCACTGCACTACATCTGCAACCTTTTTTTAATTTTTATTTTGAGATGGTGTGACTGAGTTGCTGAGGCTTATGCTGAACCTGCACATTCCTCCTGCCTTACCCTTCTACATAGTTGGGATTATAGGTGTGTGGCATCATACCCAGTAAATCTATTCTTGGAAGACCATTTTCATTACAAACAGCAGGATTTGAAATTCTAAAACACTGTAGGGCCATATGCCACAAAACAGGATATATATACATATATATATACACATAAATATGTAAAATATATATGTGTATATATATATACGTTACTTTGGGGGGTTTTTTTTTTGCTTTTTTTTTTTTTTGGTCTTTTTGAGACAGGGTCTCGCTATGCAGTTCAAGCTGGCCTTGAGTTCACTCTTGTAGCCCAGGCTGGTCTCAAATTCACACCAATCCTCCTGCCTCAGCCTCCCAAGTGCTGAGATTACAGGCGTGAGCCACCACACCCGGCTTATATATGTTACTTTGAAGAAGGATTTACTTTTTAAAAAGTTTAAATTGTACTAAAAATGATAATCATACATGGTATTTATCACATTTTAAAATAAAAGTGCCTGTTACATGCACCAAACCAGTGCAGAAACACATTAATTGGGAGAAATACAACTGATTTTTTTTTCCCATTGAAATATTTTAAACTTTTAGGTGAAAAAAAACTATGAAGGTCTCAAACAGAGACAAGATGAGGAAAGGATGGTGCAGAGCTCTCCTCCAGTATCTGGTGAAGACAACAAATGGGAGAGAGAGAGTCAAGAAACAACTAGAGAGCTTCTAAAAGTCAAAGACAGATTAATTGAAGTAGAAAGAAATGTAAGTATTTAAAATTTTTCTAGCAGCAATATAGTATTTTAGAAATAAAGTACTGTTGAATATATATCTGTTACATGAATTAGATAATTTAATTTAGTATTATTTCTTTAAAACTTTTAAACTGGTTTATTTTATAATACAAAAAGATTAAAGATTTAATGAATTAATAAACTTTTCTCTCAACCTTACTTAAGTCCATCAACAAACTTTGTGACCTTTATTTTGGAAGTACAACCCAAACACATTTACTCTCATCTGTTTCTGTGCTAATAATACCATCACCTCTCATAATAACTATTAGAGTATTATAGTGCTAACTTTTCTAGTCCTGCCCCACTAAAATTTCTCAGCACACCTAGAGTAGTGTGTATGACATAATCTAGGTCAGGTCACTTCATTATTAAAATCTGTATCAATTCCAGTTTCAATTAAATAAAATTCAGGGGTTTTTTTACTATATCTTTGTTCTGACTATTGCTATGACCCTATGCTATACCAAGTTTCTACCTGCCCTTCAAATCTGGAGATAATAGTATTATGTGTTAACAATAAAGAAATACTTGAGCAATGCCTGATATTTGGTAAGAATATTAATTCTGATCATACTGACCTTTTTCTATTTATTTCTACCTCAGGGGGTCTTCTGAGTTATTGCCTTCCCTGTCTGAGTACATGGCTGGTTTCCCCTTAGCATGGAGCACCATATCATATATCCTTCATGAGCTCTTTCCTGACCCTTCCCCTGATTAAATACCTGTGCCCAACTTAAAGCACTTTCAGGACCAGGGATTTAGCTGAGTGGCATAACACCTGCCTGACAAGCATGGCCCCAAGTTCGATTCCTGGTATCCTCCGCTTAACCACTGCCGTAATTAGTTTCTTCCTAGCACTTTTTTGTTTGTTTGTTTCAGAACGTTTGTTTGTTTATTTCTTTTCATGGCCGACTCAGCCTGCTCTGAGGGCAGGGCTGGCGCAGCATGTGGTGCCAGGGATTGAACTGCAGTCCCTGCAGCCGCCCAAGCTTTCCTAAGCAGGCTCTTTAGACCACTGAGCCATCCTGCCAGGCCCCAATCAAGTTACATTTTAAATCACTTACTGTTTGTCTATTTAAAGAAAGATTTACAGTGTGTTTCTATTTTAATATTGCCTCCAATATATTAAGACTTGGCAAGTGAAAGTGTTATTTTTTTATAAGTTTTTATTGGTTTATGTTCATAGTGTATAATGAGTAAATTGATCTTGGAGGATTGATACAAATACATCACAAATCTTAGTCCTTTTTACTTCTCCCTTTTCCGCCAATCAATGCCCTCTCCATCTAAAAAAGGACTCCCTTTTTCTATCATTTATTTCATTCTTCAAATTATACCTTGGATTTCTCATATAATAGATAGAAATCATGCAGTATTTAATCTTCTGTTTCTGATTTATATCACTTAATAGTATAGTCCCAAGGTACATCCATTTTCCTACAGATGACTCAAAAGTTATTTTGATCTATGAGTGACTAGTACTCCATTGTGTGTGCACCACATTTTCTTTATCTACTTATGTGTTGATAGATGTATTATCAGTTTCCAAGGTTTAGCTCTTGAGAATTATACTGGTATAAATAAGATTTTGTTGCTCAGTGAGTACTCACCCCTATAATCCCTGCACTAAGGAAGCTGAGACAGGAGAACCACAAGTTGAAAGCCAGCCTGGACTACATAGTGATGTCAAAGCCAGCCTGGAATATATACTGAGAGGCTGTCTCAAAAAACACAAAAATATAAACTTAAATAAACAAGAGTATGCAAATATCACTCAAATATGATGTCTTTGGCTTTTGGGGGAAGATACCCACCAAAAGTATAGCTGGGTTGAATGAAATTTCCATTTTTAGTTTGTTGAGGAGTGGCCCATTCTGAAGCCAGGTGGTGCACGCCTATAATCCCAGCACTTGGGAGGCTGAGCCAGAAGGATTGGAGCAACTTCAAGACTAGCCTCAGCTACAATAGTGAGCTCAAGGCAAACCTGAACTGCATAGTGAGACCCTGACTCAAAGAGACAGAGACAGAGGCAGAGAGGTCCCTTCTGGCTACTAGTTTGTATTTTCACCAATAATGGAGATAAATAACCTTCTTCTCTACAATTGTGCCAACATTTATTATTTTTTGAGTTCTAGTGATAGCCATTCTTTCTGGAGTAAGATGAAATCTCCCTGTTATTTTGGTTTACTTTTCTCTAATGGCTAGAAATAGTGAACATTTTATTCATATATTTATTGGCCACTTATACTTCTGAGAAGTATCTGTTTATTTCAATTTTCCACTTTTGATTGAGTCTTTTATTTGGGAGTCTAATTTTTATAATTCTTTATGTATTTTATTTTATTTACTTTTTTTTTTTATTGATTTGCTGTATTCTGTTTTCCAGGACTTTATTGGCCATTTTTGCCTCTACATTCATGAAGGAGGTTGATCTGTAACTTTGTTTTGGGTTGGATCCTTCTCCTTTGTTGTTGTTGTTTTTGTTTTTGTTTCTTTTACTTTATTTTTTTATGTTGTGGCTGGCTCAGTTGCCCTGGGGCTGGGGTTGGTACACCATGTGGTGCCAGGGATCAAACCACAGTCCCTGCAGTTGCCCAAGCTTGCGTAAGCAGGTACTTTAGACCACTGAGCTATCTCGCTGGCCGCTGTATATTTTATTTTTTTTTTCCAATTCTTTTATTGTTTAAATTTAACAATGGTTATATTACATATTTTCATCATCGGATCAGTTTAGCTTAATACATATAGGTATATAAGATTGATCAAACAACTAAACATTAACCTTTCTAAATCCACATTACTTTTTTTTTTTTTTT
>PVJA010013640.1:0-49101 GCA_004027025.1 Myocastor coypus | reverse complement strand
AGGGTCTCACTGTGCAGTTCACGCTGGCTTTGAGCTCACTTTTGTAGCCCAGGCTGGTCTCGAACTCACAGCGATCCTCCTACCTCAGCCTCCCAAGTGCTGGGATTACAGGCGTGAGCCACCGCGCCCGGCTTTCCATTTAGCCTTTCTAACCATAATAGCCCTAACATGACAGGTAAGGGAACCAATGTGATGATTCTGTCAAGTACTAAGTATATGTATCCCAATTATACATTCTGGAAAAGGGGAAATAACTACAGGATGGAGTCAAGAGCTTATTGGACCAGCTGTCAGACCTTTGCTAAGACTCCATTGGTAACCTGCCTTCCATAGGCCCCTACTCTTACTGGAGGGCCACTATGGTGCTTTGGATCCCCCTGGAATTAGTGTTAGTTCAGAACCAGTATCTAATAGTCCCTGAAATGTTTCATCATTCCCCTTTCCCCAAACTATAGTCACTAGGCAAGACATTAGGTCCCTCTGGGGAAGGTTAAGAGAAAGGTTTACTGTACAAATTCTGTGGACATTAGGATCCTTCCCCAAGGAGATCTGACCTCCCCATTATTCAAAGGGTTCTGGCTCTGTAAACTGACTCAAGTCTATGAACTGGATGAAGGACAGGGATTGCCTATTACTATGATTTGAAGTAGGTCTCTGTTCTTTTCCATCTAAATTCTTTTGTTTATATAAACCAGAAAAAATTTTGTAGGCTTCCCATCTATTTCATTTTAAGCAACACCATGGCTAAGCAGCCAATGCTATAGGCCTGGCCATGTCACATTATTCTGGTCATTGCTCTGCTTCTGCTGTCCACAGTGATTAAGTGCTGCCACTTGACCTCTACCACTCCATGATCCAGTCAGGCCCATGGCCCTCAGATTTCCTGTTTGAGTAACTGCTATCCACACAGTAAGTGCTGGCATAGAGAAAGGAGCAATGACAGGGCTCTTCAGTGATGCTACTGCTCCCCTCACAAGTCTGCTTCTCAAGGTGCTAGTGAAGGGTATATTTTCAGGATCTTCTAAATGTGAAGGATTAGGTTTCATCCAACAGATCCACTCCAGCATTCCCATTTCCCTAAGCCTCTCAATCCTTTCATCTATAGTAAACCATGGAATATCAGGCACCTCTAACTCATTCACCATGGGCCATCTTTTGAGCCACATTTCTGCCAATAAGCGAAAGAGACTATTATCATCTTTCTTACTCCATGAGTCACAATATTAAATTCAGAAACCCTATTTAGTAGGCCCATATCAACAAACTTAGCTTGATCCAGGTGTATTTTTTGCACCATTATCTCACACTCATAAAATCTATTGCCATGATTGCTCCTTAGGCCTCTGCCTATAAGAGTTAGAAAACTTAAGGTCTTTGGGAGAATAATGGATCTCCTCTAGAATCACTTTATGTACTTCACCTTTAGGTGACTTCTGTGATTGAAGCCTACTTATGGGCCTATGGGCAAAATTAGATGGTGAGTGTGGTTCCAGAGTAGTTTCACCAGTATTCTGCTGGTTCTATGCAGAAGTGCTTTCTCCAGACAGATTAGGAGACTCTAACATGGCAGAGAGTAAAGGCAGTGATTCCTCTGCCACAGTGGATGGGGCAGTTCCTTACTCAGGCAAAATAAGCTCATTAGCATCTAAAGACTCAATGTTCTCAGTGTCCTCAGGATCCTCCTACACATCTGCATTCTAATTCATGGTGATGCATTGTTTTCTAATCAGTGCATTCACCTTTGTTTCAGACACCCTTCCAAGCTGAGCATTTAATTTATGCTGCAGTTCAGCCAGTTGCATTATTCTTTTTTTATTATGGTCTGTTCAGCCTGCCCTGGGGCTGGCGCTGGCCTCACATGTGGTGCTGGGGATCAAACCATGGTTCCTGCAGTTGCCTAAGCATGCTTAAGCAGATGCTTTAGACAACTGGCCCAAGCCAGTTGCATTATTTGGTCTCTGCAACCTCATCCTTGTGGCTAAAAGAGAGGAGATCTTATTTTGTCCCTATGTTCCAATTAAAAATGAATATAGATAATATATCAGCACCATAAATATTTAATGAAAATTAGTTTCACCCCATATTTTATTACACTTTCAATTAATGCCTAAACTTTCCATCTGTCTTTGGATTATAATAGACATATCTTAAAACCTGCCATTGTCATATATTTGTAACAACACGTTTGAATGTTTGAAATGAATTTTCAAGAATCTGGTTTCAGGGCCCGGAGGGATGGCTCCGTGGCCTAAAGTGCCTGCTTGGGAAACCTTCGGCGGCTTCAGGGACCACGGTTGGATCCCGGGCACCACATGTTGTGCCAGCCCTGCCCTCGGGGTGGGCTGAGCCGGCCATGTAAATGAGTGAATAAACAAACAAAGGTTCTGAAACAAGAAAAAAAATTAAATTAAAAAAATCTTTTAAAAAAGAATCTGGTTTCATATAAAGAAATATGTGCTTTTGCACTTAAAAGTATACTTCTTCTCTAAGAACCATGGCAATAATGAAAAAATATTTAAGTGAATAAGTGTTTTTATTTATGTGTCAAAATCTCATATCTATGGTAGATATTAATTAAAGGCTATTGGACCCTGCAATGAAGTTAAGTTCAGTTCCCATAACTATACGTGCAAATATAAAACTAGCCAGAATGCACAATAGCTTTCCCAGGATCACAGAGTCAGTTAGATATTGCAAGCCAGTATAATACGTCCTAGTGTAACATTATTCCAGTTTCTACATTAGTCTTTTAGGCCATATCATAAGACTTACCTTATGTGATTTGAAAAATGCATAATACTCCATCTTAGGTGTACTGCATCTAAATATTCAAGGAAAGAACTAGAAATTTATATGTTGTATTTCGTCAAATAAGGCATATTATATTAAATTTGAAGAATACCTAGGAATATATCATTGATTAAATATCATAATTGGTCCTTTTACTTTGTGATATTCAATGAGAATTCATAATTTGCCTTCTTATTTATTTTTTCTACTACAACATGATCACATTAAGTTCCATTACAATTTTGTTTTATGGGGGAGGTGACTACAGCGTGTTCAGGGTCTCATTATTAGATGGGACTGATACGATCTGCCAGTTTACAGCCTCCCAAAAGCTGGGCTTACAGGTGAGCACCACACACCCAGTCTAAATTGCTCTCTCAGCACATCATGGAGCCAGGGCCAGCATGGCAGGCCCGGATATTAAATACCTGGCCTCTGCACCTGCTTGCAGGTACTTCAATCTGCTGAGCTATTTGACCAGCCCCTTCACAATCTTTCACTCCTGTTATGGTTCTCATTGTATCCCCAGCCCTAACATGCTTCTAGCACTTGATACATAGTTGATGTTTAATGACCACATGTAGTGAATAAATACGTCTATCAAAATGGTGTAGTTTATATATGATATGGTTTTAAATGAAGATTTGAAATAGTTTTATTATTTATTAGAAATATACTTAAAAATTTGTAAGTCCTATGTAATCTCATCTTAATAGCCAATTATTATTTATTAATACATAAAACACTTTAGTTAAGGTATACAGTATCCTTCTGTAGATGATGACTATCTTTGAGGAACAATTATTACCTAGGATAATACATGTTTATAAACTCATCCTTATTTTATGTACAAGGAATCAGATGCCCAAAACAATAAAGTACTTGCCCAAGGGGTATATAAAATGGTTGAAAACAAGGTATTTTATGATTAGGGGTCTGCAGTACAGAAAAAGCTATATTCTATATATTTAGTAGTCAGTATGTGGAAGACAGTTTGAGGAGAATAGGATCTGGAAAAATTAGCAGCAATTCCTAAAGTAAAGAAGATCACAGATATTAAGCTTTAGGAAGAGGGAACAAAAACTGAACTGGAAAAATATATAAAATATCATATTCTATCATCTTGAAGTTTTTATATAAAGATAACATGAAGACTTAAGGCTCTAATCAGATTGGATGTTACCCAGTGACACTTACAAGAGATATCTTCTTGCTCTACACCTGTTTAAATGTTAGTATTTTCCAATAACACCCACATAGACACACATTGAATAATGTTTTACCACTTATTTGGCATCACATAGCCCAGTAAGCATGATACAAAAATTGTACCACCACGTGAGACGCTAAGGCAAGAGGATCACAATTTCAAGGACATCTTTAGCTACATAGAGAGACGTTGCCACCAAACCAAACAAAAAGCAAACAAACATCTGAGGCTGCTACAAAATGCAATAGACTGACTAATTATAAACAACATAAGTTTTTGCTCACAACTTATATCAACCAAAATGTTGATAGATTTTGTGTTTAGATAGGACCCTATTTCTAGGCAACTGCAATATTACATGGTGCAATAGATAAAGATGCTCTCTGCAAATTCATTTAAAATGCTCTAAAGCTATGAAGGTTGCACATGTCTACAATCACAATTCTGTAGGAGACCAAGAGAAGATGATTGCATTTTTCAGTTCCACTAGGAGAACTTAATGACTTAATGAGATCCTATCCAAAAATTTAAAAACAACAATGCAAACAATCTTTAAAATTTTTTGAGATGTAACTCCATAAGGAGTCCCAGGGTTAAATACTCAATACTGCATAAATGAAAAATTAAATGCTGTTAGTAATAAAATCCATTAGCAAGCACCTTATGACCTGATACCTCCGAAAGGCCCTACCTCTTAATACTTTCACATTGGGCATTTGGAATTCATTATAATAGTTAGGGAAAGCGATGTGATCATTCATGTTTTCATCTTAACTATTGCAAAAAATGTGAAAGAAACACAAGATAAACAGAAGCTTGATTTATGCTTTTCTTTTGCTTTTAAATTTTTTGACGGTGATGCAACAACCATCCTGAAGAGACACAGCTTCTTTCTTTTGCCTGTACTATACAATCATTTTCACAGGATTGTTCTCTATGATGACTGTGTTGTAAATGAAGCACTTATAAACTAAAATTTTTTGAGAATGATCCTGCACAGCTAGAAATTAGAAAAGTCATATGATAATTTAAAATATCTTTAGTAAGAAGTTGTAGTTCTTTTTTAAAAAAATGTGGCCAGGCGTGGTGGCTCACGCCTGTAATCCCAGCACTTGGGAGGCTGAGGCAGAAGGATCAGTGCGAGTTCAAGACCAGCCTGGGCTACAAAAGTGAGCTCAAGGCTAGCCTGAACTGCATAGCGAGACCCTGTCTCAAAAAGACAAAAAAAAATGTGAAGTTCATTTTAAAAGATATATTGTACTGGGAAACTGAAAAGGAACTGTCTTTTTTAAACTTGTATTTTCCCTGGGGGGATGTTCATACACATAGGAAAATTAATATCTATAAATATGTGGGTGTGGAGATAGCTCAATGGCATAGGTACCTCCCTGGAAAGTAGAAGGTACAGATTTTGATCATTGGTGTAAAAAAATCTAGAGCAACTGTAAACGTCTTTTTTTTTTTCTACAGGGGAATACCATTTTGAAATCTCCAAATAAATGTGTAGTTCTAGTAATATATTTGATACTGAATGTTCATTATATTCAAAGACCAAGTCATGGTGGTACAGACATATAATATCATTACTTTGGAAGATGGAGGCAAGAGGATTATGAGTTCAAGCCCAGCTGCACAACTTAGTGACCTAGAAATTCCCTCTTTCAAAATAAAAATAAAAATAGCGAGGAGTGTAGCTCTAATTTTAGTATTGCTGCTTAATTTTTTTCTCATTCATGAGGGAAAATATATAATACCTGGAACTTAAAGGAGGAAAATTTTATTTTGGTTCAGCCTTCATAGAGTTTTAACTCCATAGTTAGATGGCGTGAAGGCAGGGTGGTCTCATAGTACAAAAGCAGCTCATGGCATGGTGATGGCAAGAACAGAGAGGAGGCGTAGAGCCAGGAGGGAGAAAACTATGTCCAGGCCAAACTCCCAGTGACCCACCTCTTCTGATCAGCACTCACCTCCTAGTAGGAGGCTAGGTATAATTCCTGATAATACAATCAATTTTGAAAAGTCCCATATTTGAGCACATAAGGGCTTCAGTAGGACATCTGAGACTTAAGTCCAACACACTGGTTATTGTAGTTATGTGAAGAATGCTGTGAATATTTTTTTTAATTTTTGTTACATTTAATAAGAAATAACAATGTGAGAGTTTCAAAACTCGATAGTAATACAATTCCAAAATTTGATACAATGCATATTGTTGGTCTCCTATTAGTTATACAGAGTGCAGGGTGTAGATGTTATAATTTTTCTAAACATTATTGGTACGAAATTTTTTTTTCTCATTGAACTAAAAGAAAGTAGTTGTATACATAATCCAATGTTCAATAATTGCAGTGGGTTATTCGTATAACTGGCAATGTTGGAAGCTGTTGATTTAAGGCTTTTATGTCTCAGAATTCTAATCTAGCTTTCCATTTTATGCCTTGTGGTTAAACTTTTCTACCGGGTGGTTGAGGGCATGTTTAACCAAGACATATAGAGCAAAACATGTGACTTTTGTACCTCCCAAGCTCAGTCAAATCCCCTCAAGATTTACTTTGGAATTATGTACAGTGATTTGTAGAACTGTTGTTGGTGTCAGCCTTCTGGATGAGTCATGGTCATTGCTTAACCACTTTGCTCTATGTGAAAGCCTGTGAGAATGTTTTCTTTCTTCAATCCCTTTCCCCTGTAGCCTCATAATTTCCTTGAACAGAAAATTTGAGAAACTACTCAGTTATAGGATACTACAGTACAGGTTCTCTCTGTCCTGAGTCCTCACTGAACTTGAAGGGCTAGAGCCAAAATATTGGCTATCCTTGTAGCCCTTCTTTTTATCCTATTTTTGGTCTGTAAACTTATATTTTTAACCCTCCAGAAGAAAAGCGTAGTGATACTATTACTATATAACATAGGTACTTGAGCATAACATCAATGACTTTCTGAGTAGCAAACATCAACCATGGATATTCTAATAAATCTCTATAGAATGTGATAAAGGCAGTTATACATTTTTACACATTTAGAAATCTAAGTACAAACAAAATTGTAGCCAGTCAACTCTATAGCATTCTTTCTAGTCTCTTACTCAAATTTAATATCCTTTTTTGTATTCTTGTAAATCAACCATTTACTTGAGAGTGAGTATAGAGGTAACTAAAGTGACATTAGATGCAGCACACATCTGAAAGGCGAGAGTGACAGGCATACCAAGCATATTTTTACTGTTACACATTGCTATCCTCAGCGTAAAAAACATTTTGGAGGTTCCTAAGAACATTATCTAATTCATCCTGTGTATATAAGTGCATGGCTTTGCCCATGCCATGCCTCCTATCTTTTCTGATTGCAGTCACTTTGTTGTTTAATCCTTAAGTCCTTGATTTCCATTCAGCTGTGTTATGCCTCTCCACTTTTATTAATTTTTTTGAGGTCTTACAATAGGGAGACTATATGATATTTATACATGTAGGTCTGTTTTATTCCACTTATGAGTGTATCTTCAAGATACATCCATTTACATATGAAATCTTCTATTTTATAATTCTTTATAGATGAGTAATATTCCATTGTACAAAGCTCTCACATCTTTTTCGACCATTCTTCAGATGATGGACACTCTGGTTGTTTCCAAGACTTGGATATTACAAATTGTGCTACTATAAACATAAGTGCACAGATATCATTATGGTTTGATGTTTTCAGTTCTTGTGGGAAAATTCCCAGTAGGCAGATAGCTGGATTGAATGGGATTTCAAATTCTAGTTTTTTAAGGAGTCTCCACACTGCTTTTCATAATGGTTGCACAAGTTAGCATTACCCCCAGCAGTGGAGAAAGGTTCCTTTTCCCCTTCGCCTCTCCAGCATTGGTTGTTTCTTGATTTCTTTATGAAAGCCATTCTTTCTGGCATGAGATGGTATCTAAGTGTTGTTTTAAAATTACCTAACTGAAGAAGTAGAAGACCTTTCCAATGAAAACTGCGTACTCTGAAAAAAGAGGTCATAGAGGACTTCAGAAAGTGGAGAGATATTCCCTGCTCCTGGATAGGAAGAACCAATATTGTGAAGATGAGCATACCCTTTTTCTTTTTTGTCTTTTTGAGACACTCGCTATGCAGTTCAGGCTGACCTTGAACTCAGTTTTGTAGCCCAGGCTGCTCTTGAACTCACATGGATGCTCCTACCTCAGCCTCCGGAGTGCTGGGATTACAGGTGTGCACCACCACACCTGGCTAGGGCATACTCTTTAAATTGCTTTAATGCAATTCCTATCAAAATACGATCAATGTACCTCACAGACCCAAAAAAATTGTTCCTAAAATTTATTTGGAACCAAAAAAGACCCAGAATTGCAAAGACAATTCTGGGCAATAAAGACAAGGCAGGAGGCATTACAATTCCTGACCTAAAGTTATACTACAGAGGCTGGGGAGATAGCTCCGAGGCACAAGTGCCTGCTGGGCAAGTGCAAGGTCGTGAGTTCGAACCCTGGTTCCACAAAAAAAATATATAAAATAAAATAAATAAAGTTATACTACAAAGCTGCAGTAATAAAGCCAGGCGTGGCGGCGCACACCTATAATCCCAGCACTCGGGAGGCTGAGGCAGGAGGATTGCTGTGAGTTCAAGACCGGCCTGGGCTACAAGAGTGAGCTCAAGGCCAGCCTGAACTGCGAGACCCTGTCTCAAAAAGACAAAAAAAAAAAAAAAAAAAAAAAAAAAAAAAAAAAAAAAAAAAAAAAAAAAAAAAAAAAAAAAAAAAAAAAAAAAAAAAAAAAAAAAAAAGCTATAGTAATAAAATCAGCATGGTATTGGCAAAAGAATAGACGTGAGGATCAGTGGAGTAGATTAGAAGATGCAGAATTAAATATAAGCACACTCAGCCACCTTATCTTCAACAACGGGGCCAAACATATTTATTGGAAGAAAGATAGCCTCTTTAACAAGTGATAGTGGAAAAACTGGCTCTCCACATGCCAAAAACTAAAACATGACCCTAGTCTATCACCATGCACTAAACCGAAGCCAAAATGGATTAAAAATCTAAATATTAAAAAAGAAACATTAAATCTCCTGGAAGAAAAATTGTGAAAAAATTTTGAAGACATTGGGGTAAGCAATGAATTCATGGAAAAAAATCAAAATACTTGTTTCACGGTTGAAAGAATCAAAAACTGGGACCTCCTCTGGCTAAGAAGTTTTGGCACCTCAACAGAAATTTCCAACAGAGTGAAAAGACAATCCACAAATTTCGAAAAGATTCTAATTAATAAGTATTCAGACAAAGGTCTTCTATGTAGAATTTGTAAAGAACTAAAAACCAATAGGGTCCCAAAATTGAAAGACCCAATCCAGAAACGGGCATCTGAGATGAACACACCCTTCTTAGAGAAAGAAATTCAACAAGCCTATAAATACAAGAAGAAATGCTCCACTTTGCGAGCCATTCGCTGTTGGTATTTTGATTAGGGTTAATTTAATTTTCTTTATATTAGTTTTGATATGACTCCCATATGAAAAATACTGAGTCTGTTTGTCCAGGAACAGGAAATAATTATCCACTGCATTACATTCTCTTTAATTTTTTTACATTACCATATTTTTTCACTATAGATGTATTTTCCTTTCTTAGGTTACATCATGTTTTCTTTTTCTTTTTTTTCATGATTTAATATTTTTATTACTTAAATTTTTTTTTTTTGAGACAGGGTCTCAGTATGCAGTTGAAGCTGGCCTTGAGCTCACTTTTGTAGCTCAGGCTGGTCTTGAACTTGCACCAATCCTCCTGCCTCAGCCTCCCGGGTGCTGGGATTACAGGCATGAGCCACCACGCCCGGCTACTATTACTTAAATTTAACAATGGTTATATTACATATTTTCATCATCAGATCAGTTTAGATTAATAGATATAGGTATATAATATTGATTAAACAATTAAACAGTAACACTTTCAATAAACATTACTTTTTTTTCTTTTCCTGTTTCTTTTTTAAAAAGTTGACACATTGCATATTGTCCTCACAATAGTTCTACAGAGCACAGTGTGTGGGCATGACCCACTTCCCTATTGATTTTGCTAAGAAAAAAAAAAGAAAGAAAATTCTTCTCTTTGGACTACGAGGAAGCAGATGCATACACAGTCAAAAGTTCTGAAATTGCAGTGGGTCACCAGTGAAGCTTTTAATGTTGGAGGCTATTGATCTAAGCCTCCTAAAGCTTATCTCACCAATGTAGCTCTGCGTTTCATGCATTGTAATTAAGCTTTTTTTTTTCTGGGTGATCAAAGGCAAGTCAAAGAAGACCTGTATAACAAAACATTCATTTTTTTGTATCTTCCAGGGTCAAGTCCCCTCAGGATTAAGTCTGGGACCACATACAGTACTTTGTCGAACTGTTGTTAGTGTCAGCCTTCGGGACGAGTCACAACCATTGCTTGGCCAGTTTGCTTTCTGTGAAAGCCTGAGAGAAAGTTTTTCTCTGGGTGACTCTCCTTAGATGCACTATAGTTCATTTATCCCTTTCCTCTGAGGTCCCATAATCTCCTTGACCAGAAAAATTGGGACACCTCTGAGTTATACTATATTACAGCACAGGTTCTCTTATATCCTGAGCCCTTACTGACCTTGAAGGGCTAGGGCCAAAATATCGGCTATCCTCATAGCCCTTCTTTTTCTCCAATTTTTGGTCTGTTAACTTACATTCTCAACCCTCTAGCAGAAAAGCTTTGTGATACTATTACTCTATAACATATGTACTTGAGCTTATCATCACTGGCTTTCTGAGTATCAAATATCTTTGACTTAGCTTGGAATTGGTATTTCCTGTCCTTCCTTGATATTCTAATAACGTTCCATACAATGTGACATAAGCAGTTAACACAATTTTGACACAGATATTTGGAAATTCAAGGAAATACAAAATTGTAGCCTGTCAAGACTATGGTATTTGGCCCAGTCTCTTATTTTCAACTACTACTCTTGAGAGAATGACAATAACAGGAAATAATTATCCATTGTATTACCTTCTGTTTAATTTTTTTACACTACCATATTTTTTCACTTTAGATGTATTTTCCTTTATTAGGTTAAATCATGTTTTCTTTTTCTTTTATTCTTTTAGTAGTTCATATTCACAACACAGAATGCTTACACTCTCTATGTGGAGTTGGTACATGCACACAACACAACTTCATGCTTTTCTCATCATTCTGACTCTCCTCCCCTTTTCATCTCTTAGGCACCATAAGTTTTGGGAAAGATCTATCTTCCTATATTCTAGTAGTTGTTTATTATTTTACTCTTTATTTATATTTTTTGTATCACAGAAATTATTTTAAGGACACCTTTTATGTATACATTGCTGGATGAACTGGTTGTTACTATAACAGAAATTATTGAGTTTTTGAACTGATTTTGTATAATGGTGACTTGCAGAGTTTATGAGTTCATGTAGTACTTTTATGAAAACTGTTGGGTCTTATAGATCATGACAAGTGCATATAAGGTGCGTTTGACTTGGTGCCATCCTATTAGAAATATTTTCATTTCTTTCTATTGTCTGATCACTCTGTAAGGTTTTGAGTGCTTTATTGAACAAAAGTAGTGAGAATGAACACTCTTTATTCCCGATTTTAGATGAAATGTTTCAATTTTGCTCTGTTCTGTATAATATTGGAAGTGAGTTTGTCCTCAGTGGAGATTGCTTGTTTGGGACAACATTCTTCTATACGTATTTTCCTCAGGATTTTAATCATAAACAGATGTTAGATTTTCTGCATTTATTTTTTATTTTTTTAAAGAATTTTTATTTATTTATTTATTTATTTCTTGTTTCAGAACCTTTATTTGTTTATTCACTTATTTTTATGGCCGGCTCAGCCCACTCCAAGGGCAGGTCTGGCGCAGCATGTGGTGCCGGGGATCGAACTGCAGTCCCTGAAGTCGCCCAAGCTTTCCCAAGCAGGCACTTTAGACCACTGAGCCATCCCGCCGGGCCCCAAGATTTTCTGCATTTATTGAGATAACCTTAATACTATTTCTGTTATATGCTACTTATTGATTTAATACAGTTTGACTTTACTTGCACCCCTAGATGGATGCCAAATTTCTGTTAATGCACAATCTCTTTTATAGTTTTTGCATTCTATTTATCACTATCATACTGAAGGATATTGCATTTATAGTTATTAAAGTGATTGACTCTTATATTCCATTTTTGTTTGATTGTTTTGTGATTTTTGTATCATGGTAATGTCAGCTTCCGGAACTAATTTTAGCATTTCTTATTCTCTCTCAATAGTCCTCAAGGAAAATTTTGAGGACTATTAGTCAGAAGTTGTAGTAGCGTCAATTTTCCCTGAAGTTTTAGTAGAATCTTTCAGAGAATCTATCATTTCCTAGATTTTGCTTACCAGATAGAATTATTATATTGTCTCTCTTCTATTGCCTTTTATCAGGCTATTCAGGATTATTATACTTTCTGCCTCAATATTTGCAATTAATATAATCTTAGATCTTTTTCTTTTCATTTTCTCCACGTACTCCCATGAGTTGATCTGTAAATTTTGGAAATAGTTCATTATAGCTATTTGAATTTCAGTGGGGTCAATTAAGATTTGACCTTTTATGTTTACAGTTGCATTGGCCCTGCTTTTCTCTGCCTGAAAAGTTTAATTAAATATTGACCAGTTTTATACATATGCTATCTTATCATATTTGTCAAATTATGCAATTCATCCATAACTAGGTAGAACCAACATGGAGGAATGGTGTGGTGGAGTAAGCTTGTTTACTTCATAATCAATGGGAAACAGAGCACAAGAGAAGAGTACTGGACAGGAATACAGAAAGGGACCAGATATATTCCTTAAGCTCATGCCTCCATAATCCACTAAGACATACATAGAAGTGTGTTTTTCTAAGTTGTAGGTAGGATTTGCATCACTCAAATTATTAATGAAGATTGTCACATATAATTTAAAAATAGGGAGGATTTAATATTTCCTTTTGATCTGTAATACTCTTACTCAATTTTTGAAACACTATTACACAGACCCAAATTTCCAGTACTATGTTCATTATGATCAGTCAGAGAATGGAAATTGTTTCTCCTCTGTACTTATGGGGAAGCCACTTGTCACCATTAAGTTGTAGATTTTGAAAATTATAAAAAAATAAAAAAGAAAACAATTATATTTCAAAATTTTATTTTGAGATAATTTGTACTTTTCAGGGAATTAGTACATTAAGATATACTCAACATATAACCGACATGCTTTTGATCTCTTTTTTAAGATATTAAAGTAATATGTATATATACAAATTATAGGAAGTTTTATAAAGATCAAGACAATTCCTGTATGCTCAGGGTACACCAGATAAGCTATGATATTGCATACAGTTGAGTCTAAATCTTTACATTTGTGTATGCAATTTGTATTATTCCCTCATGGTCTCATTTGTGTTTGCAAAGTCCATAATAGTATCCTGAAGTTTGCTCCTGTTGTTAATATCCCGTATCTTTTCTCTTTTTTTCTGGTAGTCTTGGTACTTACATGTCACCTTTACTGTTTCAGTGAACTCATATTTTGTTATTTTTAATTAATATACCTTAACTAAAGCAATACAGATTTATGCTTCAAGAGACCAAATGGGTAGATCTGAACTTATGGACTGAAGATAAAATGTTTGCTAACTACATATGTGAAAAAGAAATATATTTAAAAACTCTTAAAAGACACTATTCTCTGTTACACTAAATGCTTCAATTAAAAATGAGATATTTTTCACTAAAGAGGTTTTATCTATCACATAAGCACAAAGGATGGTTAACATCTCCAGCAGATAGTAAAATCAAATTAAGCTCTTATTTATTCATTTATTTACTTTTATTGCATTTAATAAGAAATAACAATCTGAGAGTTTCAAAACATGTTAGTAGTACAATTGCAGTATTTGATACAATAGATAAGATCCAACAATATGCTATATACAAGAAACACACTTAACTCATAAAGAAACTCATAAACTAAAAGATAAATGATGGAAAAAATTACTACATGAACTTGCACCTAAAAAAAAAAAAAAAAAAAAAAAGCAGGGGTAGCAATCCTGTTGTCAGACAGTCTAGACTTCAAACCAAAATTGATCAATGAAATAAAGAAAGCCACTACATACTGGTTAGGGGAAAAATTCAAGACGAAGGGATAACACTCATAAATATATATGCACCCAACATGGAAGCACCAAGTTATATAAGACACATCTTAATGGACATGAAAAAATCTACTATTTAATACCACAATCTTAGCAAGAGATCTTAACATCCTTTTATCTCAAGAATGTAGATGAAACAGACAAAAAGTTAGCAAGGAAGTCACAAAACTGAACCAGAACTTGGCACAACTGGACTTGGTGGACATACACAAAGTGTTCCACCCAACCACTTCTGAATGCACATTTTTTTCAGCTGCACATGGATCATTTTCCAAAATAACCACATACTAGTGCATAAGTCATGCTTAAGTATATGGAAGAAAAAAGAAATTATCCCACAGTGCCATGAATTTAATTAAGTTCTTGATGAGTCTCATGGTAGGGAATCGGTTTACCATACCTGAAGAGCAATATGCCTTTAAATTCCAGAAAAAAACAAAAAAATATTTTAGAAAAAGAACTTGATAAGCCATCATTGTACACATGTATCCAAATAGATGACAGTAAATGAATAGATAGTAGATACTGACAAGAATGCTGAGAAACTGTCTCTGAGAATGGCTTATAAAAGTGTATAACAGCATGATCCTACAGCAAATAACTTGAAATTTTCTTATAAAAATCTGTAATTACTCAATCCAGAAGTTGTGTTCTTTAGCATTTATCCTACAAAAATGGAAATTTATTTCTGAACAAAATCTTTATATGACTGTTCATTGTAACTTTTTTAGATGACCAAAAAATGAGAAGCCACATCCTTCTTAAATACTGATATATACAACCATGAAATACTTTTAAGAATAAAGCAGAATGCACTCTTGGAACATACAGCTTGAATGTCTATTCAGAGAAATATTTTTTTAGTTTAAAAAATACAGATTTCTAAAAGTCTTATACATATATTCTTGAGAGAAGTATTAAGATGGAGAACAGACTAGTAATCCACGGGAATTGGGAATTGTGGGAAAAATGGGATAAAGGTATGGTGTAAAAAGAGATAAAGAATTATAAATACACTTTGCACAGTATCAATTTCCTGCTTTGGTATGGCACTATGAAATGACAGTTGGAGAAAATGGAGTGAAAAATACACCAGATCTATCTTTGAAATTTTCTGTGACTCTAAAATTACTTAAATAAAATGATTTAAAAATTGGTCCTAAATAAAATAGAATGAATTTTAAAGTATCTGAATACATAAGGTAATGATTATTGATCCAATAATATTAATAGAGGGCATAAAATGTAGGAAGAACAAGATTGGCAATAAAATATAAAATCCAGAAGGAGATTTAATTTCTTTTCTTTGGAAAGATTTAATGAATTATTTTCCTCCATAAAATAGCAAAAATATAAACACGTACAATATGTAATAGCTCATAAGTTTTTGTAAATTCTGAATATTTAGATAAATATGATCCCCCTCTAATAAAATAGTTTAAGATAATAATAACTTTATTTTAGCTCATTGAGAAAAAAGTTGTATTATTCTATGCAATTTGTTATCTTTAGGCATAATTTATGTAGCATCCATTTATTATTTTATGTCTTATATAATTAAAAAACCTTATTTTTTATTTCTTTTATAAAGACTTGGATTGGGAATCGAAGAAGGAAATATCGCTTAATGGGCATTGAAGTTCCACCTCCAAGAGGAGGCCCTGCTGATTTCTCTGAGCAACCTGAGTCTGGTTCTTTCTCTGCATTCACACCAGGAGAGGAAACAGGGCCTGAAGTGGGAGAAGATAATGACAGAAATGATGAAGTATCCATCTGTTTGTCCGATGGAAGCTCTCAAGGTACTTTATGTGCTGCATTTCTTAACAATAGCCTTGATATATTTGACACATTCTTACATGTTTTTCATCTTACTATAGTTCCAAGCTAGCATTTTTCAAACCATCTAGTTAATCATTTAAAAATAAGCGGACTTATATTTAACTGTTCCTTCTAAATAACCTCTCACATCATCACATAGAATATTCATCTACCACAATAATGATCTACTGAACTTAAAATTGTTGGCTATTGTAACAATCTACACACAGCAGTTAAATAAATAACCGATTTTTTGTTTCATTGGAATTCTAGTCAAATTAGATAAGAACATTGAAAATACACTGTAATGGAAGAGAATGTGAAACAATGTGATTTCCAGTAATCTTGTAGTGTGGATGAGTGTTCTTTAATTTTCTTAATTTACCTATGGAAATTAGACTGGTTCATCTTTATAATATCTCTTGCATTTCCCTAGATGAATCTCCAAAAAATGACATACATTCATCCATGATAAATATGCTTCATCTTACTTCAAAAATGTTTGAAACCATTTTATTGATTCTTTTTTTATTTTTAGAAGAGAATACAAAATAGCAATAAAAATAAATAATACAGATTTTGATTAAACAATATAATACGAATTGGGTAGTACTGTCCTCACTTTAGTCATTCAGATTACAAGATATATGCATTAGAAAATTGGAATAAGGAAGTAAAACAGGAAAAAGAAATATAAGAAATTAAGAAGAGAGAAAAAAGGGGGGGAAAAACAGAGTTGAAAAGAGCCAGGAATGGTGGCGCACACCTGTAATCCCAGCACTTGGGAGGCTGAGGCAGGAGGATCGGTGTGAGCTCGAGATTAGCCTGGGTTACAAAAGTGAACTCAAGGCCAGCCTGAATTGCATAGCAAGACCCTGTCTCAAAAAGACAAAGAAAAAAAAATAGAAAAAGTACAAAACAGATTAAGGATTAATTGTTCCTTTCAAAAAAGACCAGCAGGAATCCACAGTAAAGTTATCCAAACTATTCAGCTTCCATACATAGATATTGCTCTTTTTCAGGCTCCCTCTCCTGACCACCTCATCTAGGCAATTTATTTTGAACAGCTTTATTCCCTTTTCACAGTATCTATTATATCTTTCAGATTTTATTTACCCTTTCAGATTCTTATTCTAGGGAGACAATGTGATGTTTATAACTAGAGACTATACTAAAGTCAAATCAGTCCCACATGCTATTGATACAATCACTAGTTATTACTTTACATATAATACAATTGATCCATTGTAAGTATATCATTTTTGTAATCTTATTATTTATTCTATCACCATCACTAAAATCTAATTTAATTCTGTTTTATATTTATTTATTGATTTATTTTGTACACGGTCTTGCTGTGCAGCTCTAGCTTGCAGTGATTCTCCTGTCTCAGCCTTCTCAGTGCTGGGATTACAGGTGTGCAAAATCATGCCTGGTCTCAGGGCCAGCTTGCCATTCCACGTGTTCCCAGGCAAACATGGCATGAGACACTGGGGATGAAACTCCCGTCCTTGCACTTGCCAGGCAGGTTCTAAGACTGCTGAGCTATCTCCCCTGCCCTAAAATCTAATTTTAGGTAATTTGCATAACTACTTTCGTAAAACTCTCCCTTAATCCCGTTTATAGTCAACATTCCCCACAACTGTCAACTCTAGACACACTGTGCTTTATTATTATATAAATGAAATTATACAATTTGTAGTAATTTTGTACCTGTTATTGAAAAACAGAGAAAACCATGAACTTGCCTACTTTCTTCCTTTCATTAAGACCTCTTTAGTGTACTAAAACTTTATTTTCCAGCGAATTGCCTTTTAACTTTTTATGATGCTTTTGATTTCAGAAATTTGTTCATAATTTTTTATATTATCAGGTTTACTGGTACTTTTGTTTATGATTTCTGACATTTACACCATGAGTAGTGTTTCTTTTACTCCATTCATGTGAATATAGTTCTGTATTTGCTTCTGGTGATGGTATGATTTTATTTTTGCAAATTTGATATGTTTGCTAAAGTATCAGGAAAATATCTAATTTTAGTTTTTCAAATTGATAAACCCTTATCTGTACATGATTTGCTTGATAGTTCATCCTTTTTGCTATGAGCTTATGAGTAACTTTTAATCATACATATAAACATAAATGAACATAAACACATGCAGTTGTACACACATCTGTATAATTCAGCTAATAAGACATGGATTTGATTGTTTACACCTATGGCTTTATATAATGTCATACTAGCTGGTAGGAAGCTTACACTATATTGATTCATCTGGATGAAAATTATAATTCCTTAGATATGTCTTTTTTAAAAGTTTCTTTCCCCAAGTAATCCATTCAACCATTCAATATTTTTGTTGGCAGTGTATTAAGTGAATAGATTTTATTTGTCGAGCTTGTTAGAGAACTCAGAACATGAGAACAAATATAGGATTCACCCACACTGAGTCCAAAAATGTCGAGTCATAGAATTAGATTTAAATAAATATGAAAATGAAACACTACAGGACAGGACAATGGACAGTGATTTTGTTGGGACAAGACCAGATTCTATGGCTGATAAGGAAAAACAAGATTTTTAGAAATTTTTTAGAAGCTAGACAACAAGGATAGTATGCTATTTCTAAAATGAATGAAAGAAAAATACTTCAGAAAGAAGGTTCATTATCTACATGAACCAAACATACTGAGTATAAAAAGAGGAGATCTTTAAGTCAGATTTTTTAGAAGTTCTTTAAAAAGACAATTGCATATCCAGTGAGAAGAAAGGCAGGTAACAGTGAAATAACTAATAAAAGGGAAGAAACCCTAAAAGAGTTGCATATTTTAAGACATGGTGTATGAAAGTATATCTCTGAGTATTAAACATCTCCTCTCCACTCGTGACTGATTTAGAAGTTGTAAGCAGGACTTAGTGTATTGGAAAACTACTAAGCAGATTAAAAATCATCAAGGAAAAAAATATTTCATTATTTCCAAGGCCATTAACTCTAATACTCTTGGTTCATTACTCACAATTTGTATTTTATTAGTCTTCAGCAAATGCTTGTACCTGAAAATACTTAAAATTTTCTATTTACTACAAGATCTTTACAGCATAATATCATGTGTTTAGAGAACTAGGGAAAGAGGAGATTATATGTTTCATTGAGTAGGGGGGAAATTTTGAGGAAATATTCTAATAAAGAAGGTATAGAAATTCCTTAGTGGAATTTCATCCCCTACCTACCACTTTTCCATCTAAAAAGAAAATTTTAGAAAGCAAATAATGGGAAAGATGAAAGTTAAAGTCCTCTTTAATGGTCTAATTTTACTAAACTTCCTCCTCACTGCCCTGGCACTGGCATTCTTTACTGTAAATCAGCACGTTCTCCAGTTCAGTGGTGGCGAACTTGTGGTATCCTGCTGCAGTAGACACTCAAAGTCTTCACTATTTGCATGCATGCTAATCACTCCAGCATCTGAACATTGGATAAATATTACTTTTCTAAACTAAAATCTCATTACACAGTTTTAATTGAAGTGTTGGCACTTTGTGATATTAAAGTGAGTTTTGGTTTGCAGTTTTGGTACTTGCTTTGTAAAAGTTTCACTTTCAATGCTCTAGACATTGTTACTACTGATGCATTAAGAAAAACAGAAAAAGAGAGTTTTATCAGGAAAAGGCTAGAATGATTTCTTTTTTAGGTCCCCATAGATTGAGCTCAGGATGATTATCAAGTATTTGGAGGAGAACATAAGTTTGTGGATGGTGTGAGGTGTGGGGATCATCATCCCAAGAGAGCTGGATGGAATGTTTAGGGTCAGTTTTCTGAGGATGTTCAGTGCAGGTATGCAGCTAATGTGGGATATTCTGACACCTGACAAAATGTATATCCAGGCCTAAATTTCTTTATGGCCATTTGTTCTATTTGCTGAGGGTGGGATGAATGTTTTAGAGATTTCTCATTTTTTTGCTATGATAGCCTGGTTTTTGCAAAGGTCTCCCCGGTTAGACATGACAGACATTGGGAATAGTGATCAGGATCTAATGAGGAGGGGCTGGGGAGATAATTCTCTGGCACAAGAGACTGCCTGGAAATTGCAAGGTTGTGAGTTTGAATCACAGTCCTGAAAAAAAATCTAATGAAGAGATACATAGCTTAATGTTTCAATTCAAAAACACAGAAAGGCTGGTGACATGGCTGAGTGGAATCAGTGGAATAAGCACCTGTTTGGCAAGCTCAGGGATTATGGTGAGCTGAACCAGGGACTGAGATCTGGTGTGGTGGCATAAACCTATAATCCCAGTACTGGGGATGCTGAAAATAAGAAGACCACTATGAGTCCAAGCTGCATAATAAGTCACTATACCAAATACATAAAATGAAAACACACACACACATCAGTGATGAAAAATTTTCTTGGCAGTTTATACTTTCTTGGGTGCATGGTAATAAATTTATGTTCATCAAATATGTCAATAGAAAAATATTTGAAAATGTTTTTTCCTTTGCCAAAAAATGCCCTTTTTGCAATCACTGACACATTCTATTCTTGCATTACCCTCAATTGTCAGTGAAGAATATTAATCTGATTGATTGCACCTCCAGTAACTTTGAGCTACATAAACTTTTCTTTTCTTAATTTTGAGTGTTGAGTATTTGTACCAGCAATGAGAAAAGGAAACTTAGACATATGAATTAAATTGCCTATAGAAAATGATAACAATACATGTTTCTCACTTATGAAAATATAGTTTAAAGAATGTCTATTTTGAG
Source organism: Myocastor coypus (assembly GCA_004027025.1). Classification (NCBI taxonomy): domain Eukaryota; kingdom Metazoa; phylum Chordata; class Mammalia; order Rodentia; family Myocastoridae; genus Myocastor; species Myocastor coypus. The sequence continues at coordinate 28,312 of PVJA010013640.1, read as the reverse complement.
ATTTCTATTCATTGCAAGGTGATAAATAGAATAATGTGAATAGCAAAGCTAAGCAACAGAAATTTACAGTCCTCATGACACAGATGTTTCCTTGGAGTACTTACAAAAGAAAAACAGGTGCCACAGGAACTTTTTCCATGACTAGACCCCAGGACAGGCATGTAGATAGGTAGGAACTTTTTGCCTTTTTTCTGTACAGGGTCTGGCTACTGATACATAGTGATCTTCCTGCTTCCTATCTCCCAGGAGCTGGGATTACAGGAGCGCAAAACCGCAACCAAACTCCATGACCAGCTCAGCGCACTCGAAAGCTGGGCCAGCCCGGTAGGTGGGGCCAGGAACTGAATTCTGGCCTCTGCACTTCCCTAAGTAAGCGCTTAGTCTGATAAACTCTACCCCCAGCCCTATATGTAGCAAATTTTTGCTTGCACACCATGAACAGAAATTCCCCCATCCAGACCCCAGACCTGGCACCTCCAGTGCAACCCTACAGCAAAATTCACTGCATAGGGGCTGTGGGTCAGGCAGTCCCAGCAAATCTAGGAGGTAGCATCTTGCCAGAGGAGCACAGAGAGTTAAGTTCAATTGACTGCAACAGGAAGAAGATGAGCACAGCAGCCCGACCCAGCCAGACACATTGGGACAAGATCAAACTTGGTAGATGCAGACCCAAGTATTAGTAGTTGCTAACAGCATAACTGGGCCAAATGTCTACAACAAAGGTCAGAGGACAGTGCTATGGAAAGTGACAAAGAGAAGGAGCAAGATGCAATCTCAGGCCGCAAAACCACCCAGAACAAATGCATGTGACAGGATCATTAAAAAATGGGAATGACACAGCTAAAATTTCTGAATTAATAGCATTTGAAGTAAAGAAACAAATGCAGGAAGGTATAGAGGAAATCAGATTAGAAATAACCTTTGAAGTAAAAATGAAATCTCTGAATTAATAGTGTATAAAGTAAAAAAATGCAGGAAAGTATAGAGAAAATCAGATCAGGAATAACCACTGAAGAAAAAAATAAATCTTTGTAGAAAGGAAATCAGATAAAAAAATCTTCTCTAAAGTAAAACAAGAAAGGATAACTGCAATTAAATAATTAATAAATACTTCTAAAGAAGACATTGATAAAAGTTAGAGGGGAAACAAAAATGATGGAATTATTGACTGAGCAATATAGGAAAGAAATAGATCACGTGAAGCAGTTTAAAGAGATATACAGGAAAATAAGATCTCAAGCACAATGTGACAACACTGTAGGAATGAAAATGAAGATAGAATTTCCGATCTTGAACACACAGTTGCAACCAGTGAAAAGGTAAGGAAAGATCTCTTAAAAACCACTAGGATGAAGAAACGAATCATTCAAAATATGCAAGATGATGCGAAGATGAACAAAGTGAGATTAATAGGGATCAAAGAGAAAGGAGTCAATACAAATGATATTAAAAAGAATATTGGGCAGAAGTAATAGCAGAAAACTTCTGAAATATGAGAAAACAATCTGACATTCAGGTAACTGAAGCATACACATCTTCAAATAACATCAACCCTACTAAAAACACACCCTGACATATAATAGTGAAGATCCCAAAAAGCCAGCAGAAGAGTAATATACTAAAAGCTGCCAGAGAAAAGAAACTGATCGTATTTAAAGTAAACGTCATCAGAATAATGGCAGACTTCTCTTTACAACCCCAGGAAGTCAAGAAGAACACGAAGCAGAGTGTCTCAAGTACTCCATGAAAACAAATTCCAGCCCAGGCTTCTATATTCTGCAAAATTATCTTTCAAGTATGAGGGAGAAGTGACATACTTCCACAACAAGGAGCAATTAAAAAATTTCATCATGACAAAACCAACCCCACACAAACTATTAAAAGATATTTTAGAGAAGGACCAATATGAGTTGGACTCCACAAATGAGAACAGAAAGAACCCACCAAATAAGACAACCATTTAAACACTGGACAAAAAGGAGTACACAGTAGGAGGTAAATAACATGGCAATCATAAGTCAAGACATTTCAATTATAACCGTCAATGTAAATGGACTTAATTTTCTAATTAAAAGAAATAGACTGGCACAGTGCATGAGGAAGCAAAAATCCAACAATATACTGTATATAAGAAACACACTTCATTCATAAAAAAAATTCGTTGCCTCAAAGTCAAAGGATGGAAAACAATACTACATACCACCCCCAACTCAGAAAACAGCAGGTTAAAAATCCTGCTGTTTTTAGATAGTCTAAACTTCAAACCAAGAATGATCAAACAAAATTTTTTAAAAATGCCACTACATACTGGTTAGGGAAAAATTTTAACATGAAGGAGAAACATTCGTAAATATGCACTCAGCAAACGTGGGACCACCCAGCTATATAAGACGGATTTTAATGGACAAAAAATTCTAATATCCAATACCTCGATCTTAATGGGAGACCTCAAATCCCCTTTATCCTCTGAAAAATAGGTCATGCAGGCAAAAAGTTAGAAAAGAAGTAGCAAAACTGAGCCAAAACTTGGAAGAATTAGACTGAGTGGACATATACAGAGTCTTCCATCCAAGTACTTACAAATGCACATATTTTTCAGCTGCACACGGGACATTTTCTAAATTACACGACATACTAGTCCATAAGTCATGCTTAACTATATTCAAGAAAACAGAATTTATGACATAGACATTACCTGAGCAGAGAATGAAACTGAAAATATATGACATAAGAAACCAATAAAAAAAACTCCATAAATACATGGAAATTTAACAACACCCACTTCAGCAACCGATGGGTTACAAATGAAATTAAACAATATCTATAATTTAATGAAAATTCAAACACAACTTACAAGAATTTATGGGATGCAATGAAAGCAGTTTTACAGGAAGTTTTATACATCTGAACTCACACGTTAAGAAAAAAGAGTGGGAAAAAATAAATACTCTAATTCTGTACCTTGGTCATCTATAAAAGCAAGAGCAAACCAAACACAAAGTGCAAAGACAGGAGGAAATTTTAAAGTATAGAACAAAATTTATTCAATTGAGACAAAGAAAGTATTGCGAAGAATTAATGTATCAAAAAGCTAGTTCTTTGCAAAATAAAATAAATTTGATAACTTCCTAGTTTGCCTCATCAAAAAGAGAGTGGAAAAAACTCAAATTCAAGCAATGAAAATGAAAAATATTAAATTACCACAGACCCAGTGGAGATTCAGAAGATCATTAACAGCTACTTTTAGAATAGCTACTCTCCCAGAATTGAGGAAATAGACAGATTCCTAGAAAGTTACAATTTACCAAAGCTGAATCAAGAACATACGAGAACACTCAATAACCCAATTACAGCCAAGGAAATACAAAATGTAATAATAATGAAAAAACCTACTGACAAAGAAAATTCCAGTTCCTGATGGATTCACAGCCAAATTCTACAAGAAATTTATAGAATATGTAATCTTGGTACTCCTGAAACTCTTCAATGAAATGGAAAAGGAAACAATCCTCCTTCAAGCATTCCTGGAGGTAAATACTAATACTAGAAACAGAAAGATGCAACTAAAAAAGAGAACAACAGTTTCATCTCTGTTATGAGCAGATGTAAAATTTCTCAATATAATTCTCACAAACAGAATAGAGCAAATCAGTAAGAATATTACACATCATGACCACGTAGGATTCATCCCTAGGATGCAAGGATGCTTCAATATGTGCAAATCTATAAATGTAATACACTATGTCAATATAGCCAAAGCCAAAAATCACATGATCATCTCAAGTGATGCAGAAAAGACTTTTTACAAAGTCCAGCACTCATTCATATACAAAGTCCTACAACATATTGGAATAGATGGCCTCTACCTCAATCTGATAAAAGCCAGCTATGACAATCCAACAGCTAATACAATTCTAAATGGGGAAAAACTGAAATCTTTTACTCTTAGATCTGGTAGAAGACAAGGATGTCGTCTATCATCACTCCTATTCAATATTGTTCTGTAATCATTAGCTACAGTCGTTTGACAAGAGAGACAAATAAAGTAAAAAAATAGGTAAAGCAGAACTTAAGCTATCATTAGTTGCAGCTGACATGATAGTCTATTTAGCAGACCCATAATACTTCACCAAGAAGCTACTAGAATTAATATGCTAATTCAGTACCACAGCAGGTTACAACGTCAACACAGAATAGTCAGTAGCATTCCTCTACACAGATAAGAAACACATGAGAAGGAAATTAGAGAAACAAAACCTTTCACAATAGCACCACAGGGGCCTGGCGGGATGGCTCAGCGGTCTAAAGCGCCTTCTTGGGAAAGCTTGGGTGGCTTCAGGGACTGAGATTGGATCCCCGGCACCACATGCTGTGCCAGCGCTGCCCTGGGGCGGGCTGAGCCAGCCATAAAATTGAGTGAATAAGCAAACAAGGGTTCTGAGACAAGAAAAAAAATAAAATAAAATAAAATAAAAATTCTTAAAAAAAAAAAAAAAAAAACAATAGCACCACAGAAATTTAAAAACTTTGGAATTAGTCTAAGTAAGGAAGTAAAAGATCTATTCACTTAAATCTATGGTACTTTGAAAAGAGAGACTGTAGAGGATTTCAGAAAATGGGAAAATATTCCTTGCTCCCTGATAGGAAGAACCCACATTGTGAAAATGGACATTGCCTCAAAGTTGTTATGCATATTTAATGTAATCCCTATGAAAATACCATCAACATATCTCACAGATCTACCGAAATCATTCCTAAAATTTATTTGGAACCAGAAAAGACTGAGAATAGTAAAGAAAATCCTGGAAGCAAAGATAGCATAGCAAAGAAACGGTATGAGGGTTTAGAATTCCTGACTTAAAATTATACTACAATGATGCCGTGATAAAATCAACATGGCATTGGCAAAAAGTAGACCTGGGGATCAGTTGAACAGATTAGAGAAGATGCAGAAGCAAATACAAACTCACTCAGCCACCATATCTTCAAAAAATCAGCCAAACATGTTTACTAAAAAAAAAAATAGCCTCTTTAACAAATGGTGCAAGAAAAACTGGATCCACACATGCCAAAAACTAAAATTTGACCCAGGTCTCTCACCGGGCACTAAACCAAAATCAAATTGGATTAAAGATCTAAATATCAAAATTGAAACACCAAATATTCTGAAAGACTTTAGGAGGAAATCTCGAGAATTCAGAGTAGGTAAACTTTATAGACAAAAATCAAAATGCATGTGTTAACACATGAAAGAATTCGCAACTCGGACCTCCTTTTGTTGAAAAGTTTTTACATGTTCAAAGAAATTACAAACAGAATGAAAAGACAACCCACCAATTTCAGAAAACATTAACTAGTAATTTTTTGGACAAAGTTCTTCTATCTAGAATTTACAAAGAACTGAAACACAACAGCCCCAAAATGGAAAGACCCAATGTGGAAATGGGCATCCAAGATGAACACACATTTCTCAGAGGAAGAAATTGTAGAAGTTAATAAATACATGAAAAAATGCTCAGCGTCACTAGCTACCTGTGAAATGCAAATTAAAACAACACCGAGATATCATTTCATCCTAGAAAGAATGACTATCATAAAGAAGTCAACCAGCAACAAATGTTGCAGACCGGTGCTACCATTATTTAATCAATTTGGAGTCTCCTTAAAAAATTAGGAGTTGAAATCCCGTTCTATCCAGTTAACCCTGTACAGCAATTTTCCCAAAAGAACTGAAAACATCATATCATAGTGATACTTGAGCACGTATGTTAATAGCAGCACACTTTTTTGACTCCCCTTCACTTTATTTCTATTCTTTCCACTTCCTGGTAACATCACATTATTTTATTTAATTCAGAGTTACATAAAATGGTATGATGTGATTATTGAGTCATAAGTCTTATAATAGCAGCACATTTTGTGATAGCCAAATATTGGAAATAACCAAAATGCCCATTACCCAAAGATTGGTTAAAGAAGGTGTGGTTTTGTGTACAATGGAATATTACTCAACTATAAAGAATGATAACCTGGAAGCCTTTGTATATAAGTGGTTATATCTGGAACATATACTCATAAGATAAATAATCCAGACATACGTGTTTTAATATCATATAGTCTCCCTTGTGTGAGAATTCAAAGGAAGAAAGAAAAATGGAAAGACATAAGATAGATAAATGGAAATCATGAACTTAAGCATTAAACAATGAAAGCAGCAAGCCGAAAAGTTAGGAAACATGGCAGGGGCCAAACCATGTACTTATATACACAGGATGATGAGAATCTCCAAATAGGTTTTTGAAACTAGCAGTTAATTGATAGAATTCTTACCGTGACTATGTATGCTAATACCTGTGAAGTAAGCAACTACACTGAGGATAGCAATGTGTAATACTAAAACTGTACTTGGAATGCCGGTCGTTCTGGTCTTTTAGATGTGTGCTGCTTCTAATATCATATAAATTATTGCTATACTTTCTCTCAATAAATATCGGTGTAAAAAAAAAGTAATAAAACAGAATAAGAGTCTAGGAAAAATTGCCATACGGTTGGACTGACATTCTAAAATTTTGTATAGGTTCAATTTCTAAATTTCTGTGTAAAAAAGTATAATTTTTCATGAAACTGCACAGGAATTTATTAAAATATTGATAATTGATAGAAAATACCAGTTTCATGCTAAGTCTAAGGCTTTTGATATTCAGAAAGTTAGTGATGTCAAGATCAAGCACCTATGCTACATTGTAATAGTATCACTAAGCTTCTACTCTGGAGGGTTAACAACTTAAGTTTGCAAACTAAGAAATTAGAGAAAAAGAACGGCTACAAATATAGCTAATATTTTGGCTCTAGCCGGTTTAGGTCAAAGAGGACTCAGAACATAAGAGAACTTGTGTTGTATCATCCTATAGCTCAGTAGTATCCCAAGTTTTTTTGTTCAAGGAGATTACTCGACCCCAAATGAAAGGGATCAATCATGGATAGTGTGACTAAAGACAATCACCTAGAGAGGAAACATTCTCTCAGTCTTTCAAAGACAGCAAATTGGTCAAGCAATGGCCATGACTCATCCAGATGTCTGACACTGAAGAAATACCTACAAAATGCTTTACATGGTTTCAGGATACATCCTCATGGGATGTGACTGATCTTGTCAGATGCAAAAGTTACATTTTTGTCATATATGTCTTGCTTTATCTTGGGCTTAACAATGCAGCAGAAAAGTTTAACCATGAGGCATAAAAAGAAAAGTGAAAAGACAACTCACAAATTTCGAAAAGATTTTAACTAATAAGTATTTAGACAAAGAGCTTCTATCTTGAATTTATGAAGAATTAAAAACTATTAGCATCCCAAAATTCAAAGACCCAATCCAGAAATGGGCATCTGAGATGAACACACACTTCTCAGAGAAAGAAACCTATAAATACATGAAGAAATGCTCCACATCGCTAGCTATTCATGAAATGCAAATCAAAACAACACATTGATACAACCTTAGCCCAAAAAGAATGGCTACCATAAAGAAATCAACGAAGAACAAATGCTGGAGAGGCTGTGTGGAAAAGGTATAGTTCTCCACTGCTTGTGGGAATACAGACTGGAGCAAGTTTTATGGAAAGAAGTGTGGAGACTCCTTAAATACCTAGAACTAGACATACCATTCAATCCAGCTATACCCCTACTGGGAATTTTCCCAGAAGAACTGAAACGTGAAATCTGTGCACCTATGTTCATAGTAGCACAATTTGTGATAGCAAAATCTTGGAAACAACCAGAATGCCCGTCTCTGAAGAATGGTTCAAAAGTTGTGGTATTTTCATAAAATGGAATATTACTCAGCTATAAAGAATGATAAGCTAGAATACTTCATAAATAAGTGGATGTATCAGGACCATATACTCATAAGTGAAATAACCCAGACCTACATATGCAAATATCGTATAGTCTCCCTAACATAAGAACTCAAAAAAAGACTAAATAAATAAATAAATAAATAAATATATTTTGGGTGGTACCAGGAATCAAACTCAGGACCTTGTGTTTTCTGCATCCTCAATCCCCATAAATTTTTAGAAGAGTGACTTAAATACAAAATGCATTTGGAAGTGTTAAAAATTAAGATTTATTGAAATTGTTAATGTTTAATTAATTGACAAATCTTACAAACCTATATCTATTAATCTAAATAGATTTGATGATTAAAATAACAAATGTTAATTTTTTGTTCTTGTTTTGAAATTCTGTAGTATATGTACTCTTGCTTGTTACTCTTTTTCTCTTTGTTTCTGCTACTTCTACTCTTTAAAATAAAATTTTAAATATTAAAAAAAGAAAAGTGATATTTGTATGCTGAGCTTTAAGACTCAAGCCAACAGCTTCTGACATTGCCAGTTCTGCTCATAACCCACTACTGTAATGGAATTTTGGACTGTACATAGCTGTTTTCTCTCAGCTCAATGAGAAGATTTGTAGGTAATAGCGTTTAGAAAAGTTATCATATCTGCATCTTGTACTCAGGACAACTACTATGAAGACAACAATATGCATCATATTAAATAATGTCATTGTGGGAGCCCGGCGGGATGGCTCAGCGGTCTAAAGCGCTTGCTTGGGAAAGCTTGGGCGGCTTCAGGGACCGCAGTTCAATCTCCAGCACCACATGCTGAGCCAGCCCTGCCCTTGGGGCGGGCTGAGCCGGCCATAAAAATGAGTGAATAAACAAATAAAGGTTCTGAAACAAGAAAAAAAAATAAATAAATAAAGTCATTGTCCTACTGATGTTCTGAAATGGTCTCATTGTTATTTCTTCCTTTTTATTTTATTTTATTTTATTTTATTTTATTTTTTATTTATTTATTTTTTTTTGCGGGACCAGGGTTCAAACTCATGACCTTGCACTTGCCTGGCAGGCACTTGTGCCTCAGAGCTATCTCCCCAGCCCCATTTCTTCCTTTTTAAAATCAAGGAAACTGTGACAAAATGAAAGTAAAATAAGTCGCACCTTACTTATTATATGTTAAATATCTATCAAACTTCACATACATCTTTTTAAGAAATCAACAGAAGCAAGCTGAGGAGACAGCTCAGTGGTCTAAGTGCCTGCCTTGCAAATGCAGGAACCCAGGTTTGATTTGTGGTACCGTATGCCATCTCCTGAAACTGACATTGTTGCACACTGCTGTATTCCCAGACCTGGGGAAGCTGACAGAGGAGTATAACTATGAGTCTGAGCTGTGTAGTGAGACCCTGTACCAAATAAATAAATAAATAAATAAATAAATAAATAAATAAATAAATAAATAAACAAACAAACAAATAAATATAAAATTATCTCAAGCAAAAATTGTGACTTTAAAATAATACAGTAAATGACAACTTTAATCAGAGTCAACAAACCTTCCACTGAATTTTTAGCACATTTAAACCTATTGCTTATTGTTTGAGAGCAGATACTTGGCTGACATTGTTTCTAAATTATGACAAGTTTGCAAATTCTACCTTTCTCTTTATCCTCATGAGTTTCTTTTCCTTTTCTCTTTGTGGGACTAGAAAGAAAGAAGGCATTGTTAGTTTTTTGGATCTACATGGATTCACATCCCCCTACAACTGCAAACTTCAGTTTAAGTTGCTCAGTGTGCAAATATAGGCCAGTTCCCTAAAGTGCTTAGACTGATTAATTGCGTAATGTATTTTTGAATGAGTAAAACTGCCTTCCTTGTAGCACTACCAGATACATAGACTGTGGTGAGTTTTTAGACTTTCGATAATATGAAACTACATATAATCAAAAGAAAACATTTCTTATTTAACTTATCAGTTCATTTATTTTATTCTAGAACACACAAAATAGTTCTCAGTATTGTAAAATAATTAAAAATATGTTTCCATTAAAGCAGAATTATTTAAAATACCATAACTACGAATATTACACTAAGGTAATCTTAGAAGGAATGTTACAGTTACTATCTTTTTTTGAAGAATATGTTCTTTCTTGAGACGACAGCTACTTTTATTAGGTCTGCAACTAATGTTGATGACAATCCCTGCCTTCACTTCACCTAGTTGCTAACTTTGTAGGACTCCAGATGTCTGTGATGTAAAGTATCTAAAGAGTGAATATAGCTGGTGAGATAGCTCAGCAGTCTAAGGCACCTGCTTATGCAAACTTAGGCAACCTCAGGGGCCATGGTTCAATCCCCAGCACCACATGCTGTGCCAGACCCCCATGGTAGGCTGAGCCAGCCATAACATAAATAAAATTTTATTTATTTTTTTTTGTCTTTTTGAGACAGGGTCTCACTATGCAGTTCAGGCTGGCCTTGAGCTCACTTTTGTAGCCCAGGCTGGTCTTGAACTCACACCGATCCTCCTGCCTCAGCCTCCCGAGTGCTGGGATTACAGGCGTGTGCCACCACGCCCGGCATAAATAAAATTTTAAAAATAAAAAATAATGAATATATAAAAGTTTCTATGTGTATGAAACTTTCTTGTTTAAACATTTAAATTGACTTTTTTGCCATACATAAATAAAAACATGCAGTGCTGTACTATTTGTTGGCTTTGGTTCACTAAGGAAAACATCCTCCAGGTCCATCCTATTTTAGCAAATGGATCATCCTGTTGTGGCAAATGCTAGGAGGAAAAAAGGTAAAGTATATAGAAATAGAGAATAAAAGAATGGTGAACAGAGTTAGAAGCCAGGAGGAAACAGAAAGAAGTAAAGCATTTACTTTACCTCTAAGTATGTGAGAGTAGTAACAGTTTCAGCATTGCTAAAAAGTGCAAGCTCAAAGTTTATTCTGAGATTTAAAACAAACTCTTAGATCTGAAGCCATATAAAAATAGAGTTAAACTTCAAAATTACAGTAGTGCAGCATAAATATCCTCATTCCAAATTGGTACAAATAGGGGCATAGGAAAAAATGGGATAAAATCAAGAACAAAATCCACAAAAATAAACAGAAAGACTCATAGTTCTATGTCCAGAACTGGGAACAATCTGTAGCAAGTTGTGAAATGCAGAGCTTGGGAAACCCTAACTTTCCAGTAATGCTGGTGATTGTAGTACCTGGCTTCTCTCTTGGGTTGGATTTGTTTATTCCTAGCAGTATTCTTCACATTCTTCACCATTGTAGGTTCTCTTTGTGAAGTCTTCACTAGATTTTTGGTTTCTCATGCATAGCTTCATGCTGTGTCCCCTTAGAGCAGTGCCTGGACACCAGAACTTCTTCTGGAATCTGGGTGGAAGTTGCTTAGACTCCACAACTCTGGTAATGCCTGCATACCCATAAAATCAGCACCACATGCATCATGCCAGTGACTGTCACCAGCCTGAACTGTAGCTGAGCCCATCTGTATCTTGTTGATGGTTATGGAGAATTATTTATTCGTGAATGGTTGATTATGATGAACTGAATCATGGGAAATCAGTTTCTGTTGCCTAGAGTGCAACTAATTTGGAGATCCATGCACTTGGGATTTCTCTTTAAAACAAATTTTCAACTTTTTTTTTCAACTTTGAGCGTTTGAAGTATGAGCTCCTTCCGGTTCCTTTGATACTCTTAGGCCATATTTTTTTTCCCCCAAGGTTCTTGGCCTCTTTTCATTTCAGCAGTCAAACTGTTCTCTTTTCTGTTCTACAGGTTCCAACTTTACGAGAACTTCCTTTTTGATCAACACAAAACGTATTAAATAATTCTTCTGGGCTGTTCACTTTTGATTTTCAGTTTAGAGATGGCTAAAGGCCCTGAACTGCAAGTGAGTCCTGGCATCAACATGAGAATTTATTAAATGTCTCCTGTTAGATTAGCTAGGTAACCTTCCTTAAAGTTATTCTGCTAAAATATCTCTGGACATAAGCAAAATGCAGACAAATTTTCAGCCAATGTATTACTTGGTGTCTAACTCTCAAAGCACCTCGTTCCCAGCTGAAATCTCTTGAGCCTGATCATTAAGAACTGCCTTTCTATTGTCATTTGCATCTTCTGACATCTTCCCAGAAAGTTCCAACACTTTCAGCTTGTAGGATTCTAGGACTTCTTCTCCAGTGGCATCTGAAAACCTTTCTACATCCTCCTTGTATGACAGCTGCAGAGAGCATTAGATCCAAATAATCAGGTAGCATCACAGTGATGACCCAACTTCTTTGATGATAAATTTGTTTTAGTTACTTTCTTGTCACTAGTACACACTATGCAGCACCCACTAGTTAGAAGAAAGATTTATTTCGACTAGAAGTTTGTAGAGCTTTCCAACCATCCAGAGGTTTTTTATTTCTATCCAGCCGGCTACATAGTGGTTGACATTTAGAGGAGGCTTGCTTATAGCATTGCAGGTATGAATCAGAGAGCAATTGGGAGAGTTGGGAAGAAGACAGACCCTTCCAAGGCCATTCCACAATGACCCACCTCTGCCAACTAGGCTCTCTCTCCCAACATCACATACATTATAACCTCATCAGAGGAAAAATTCACTGATGAGGTTTATGCCCACCTGATTCAATCAAACCAACCCCAGCCAAATATAACATGAGCCTTTGGGAGGATATCTACACTTAAAAAATAATATCAGTGAAATTTTACAAAGTAGGAAATACATAAAATGAATAGGTAGAAAGATGTAGTGTAGAACAATTTTGCCTTTTTTTTTTTCAGTACTGGGGATTGAACTCAGGACCCTGCACAGGCAGGTGCTTATTCTACTGAGCTATCTCCCTGGCTCTAGAACAATTTTAATATACTATATTCAGTATTTTCACAAAGTGATTACAGTTACTCTTGACTCAAGATGAGAATAACTATATGAAATGGGGACATATTTTTTCAATTTAATAAACATTTTAATCTATACGCACAGTATAACACCGTGTTGTATTCTGTGCAGCGGAGTAAAAGGAAACACATTCCTATATTGTATATCTAAAGGAAAGGAGTGAATTAATCCAAAACAGGGAAGTAAATAAATGCAGAAACCAAATGCCTTGAACTAGCTACATCTAATAGCTTAGCATGGAAAATATTTTCGTTGACTTCTTTCTCTAAATTAATTTCTTTCCTCATTTTTTTTTCCCATTTCTTCTTTGAAATAATGAACTTGATCGAAGAAAGTGTTTTCATTGAAGAAAATATTTGGAAAAAATAAAAATAGAAATAAGCCTATCTTTCTGGAAATAGATTGAGGAGATATTTGTGTCAATATTTTCTCTTTGGATATGTAAGAGAGAGTATACAGTATGTGCACATGAATTAATCAATATTCATGCTTTAAAAATTACAAATAAGCTGAATTTGACTTTTTATCAAGCATTATAAAATTGTATCATTTGCATTAAAATTAAAAATACACATTCATTATAGAAAACTAAAGAAAAGCAAACAAAATTTGACAAATTTCAAAATATGTACATATTTATGTAGAGATAACAGCAATGTTTTAGTGCAAGTGGAGTCATTCTGTTTTTCTGCATATTAACACATTTTTAATTGACAAATTTAAGAGTATATGTACCTACAGAGTAGATTTTTGTCAGCTTTATATTTCTTACTTTTCAAATTTTTGCTATATTATAACTATTCTTCTTTATTTTTAGAGATTGTATAATATTTATTGTAGGGTTATATTTAAATGATTTTCTATTCCTCCATTGTTTACATTATACATTTCTTCCAGTTTTTTTCTCTATTTGTGGTAAAAAGATAGTGGCTATACCTATATGGGCACCGATTCTCATGTACTCACTTAATGGTACCTTCTCATAAGTATAATTATTCTTCAAAAGCACATGTGAATTGAATTTCTGACTTACATCTTGTGCCATACATAAATTACATGTTAACTTTAAAAAGACATTTATAATAAAATTTCAAGTTATGAAACTGAAATCATATTTTCTTTTCCCAATAGAAGAGCCCAGTGAAGTTGTACCAAATGAAACTAGGGTTCATGACAAGGAAGAGCATCATGCAGTATGCAGAGATAATGTGGTACGTATAGTTTGAAATACCTTCCTCATTATATGATGATGTTAGGTTATATTTCAGTTGGTGATTATCTGGACATTATGAAAATAACATCCTTGTTTTACTTTACAAACCAGAACAACTATTATCATTGAGCTTATTTCTCTCTGTATTTAGTCAACAAAATTTTCAGTACCAAAGTTTTTTGACTTAGGAAGTCTGCAAAGATATGGCACAAATGCTTAGTGCAAATGCGACATTTTATACCTATCCTTTTCTTTGACACTCTTAGAAAAGAACAGGTTTTTTCCCCTTTGGGAGATAGTAGATGTAAAATGGAGCTTACCTTCAGATAATGAAAGAAGTCTTTGTTGCTTCTGGCACTTGTGTCCAAGTATTTCTGTCTCTTTATTCTCTGAGATCATAGCTGTCTCTATTGAGTTTGGAGTCTTTTCTTTCTTCAGGTCAAATAGGATTGTTAGCCTTGATGAAAATCACACAAAGCATGAAAGACAGTAAGAGTTTGAATGGCAGGCAGAGGTAGGCTTTCAGTCAATTAAAATGTGATACATGACAAAAAATGTGATACATGAATATGTAATTGTATAATGTTCCTTTAGCATTTTAACAGTATCTATTTTGAGAGTACCTGTGTATATTTTGACCAAATCAGGAAATGCAGAGAAAAACAAAGATATTACTTAGCAAATAAAGGGGAATTTAGTTGTGTTTTTTTTCTTTTTAATCAGTATTCTATGTTTAATTGCAACTGTTAAAACACGGCCCCTATGACAGACTTTTTTGCTCCAAATTGCTGATATCAAGACTCATCACAGGTTCTGTCACATATATTATTCATTTGACATTATTATCTTCTCACATCTCTCATAATAAAAAAGTTCACAAAATGTAGAGTGTTATATTATTTGTTAAATATCAACAGAGTGTAGCACTGTTTTACCACATGTACAATGTAATTTTGGATTGTATTGTACTAATTTCAGCAATTCAATTTATTTTTGTCTTTTTGAGACAGGGTCTCACTGTGCAGTTGAGGCTGGCCTTGAGCTCACTTTTGTAGCCCAGGCTGGTCTTGAACTCGCACCGATCCTCTTGCCTCAACCTCCCGAGTGCTGGGATTACATGCGTGAGCCACCACGCCCGGCTATCAGCAATTCAATTTGAAAATAACAAAATAATGATATAGAATGATTCTCAATCATTTAATGATTTAAATTTTAAGATCAGTGACTTACAGAGAAAATCCCCAAAGTTTCATCTTCTTTGCCTACAATTTATGTGTAGTATAGCCCAAATTATTCATTGGCCACAAATCATGCAGACATAAAAGACCTATTTATGTACACAGACCTATACATTATCCTTTGATGCTTTACTTCCTATGTTACCTTACTTCTTTTCTGTAATGACCCCAAATAGGTAAATAATCTGAAAATCTGTGAAAAAAAAAACATAAAATCTGAAGTTGAATTAGAGTGAACATGATTAAATCTGAAGTTTATAGTTCTTATAATAGAAAAGAAGGCATTTCATTCTTCTCCACATACTGATAGAAAGCAATCTCATTGCTGATGATATTGTGAGTAAGAAGCCTACAGGTCAGAAACTGTAATGGCAATGCATCTCATTAGCATTAGATGAAATATGATCACTCAATTATTTTTAATTATATAATGTCAAATTCTGCCTATGACATGCTGCCTTTAGTGTAATTTGTTTTTTTTTTGTTTTTTTTTTTTTTAGTGTACTTATTTTTAAAAGGCTTCCTTGTGACTAAATCTAGATCAGCTTTCCCTTATTTGAAATTTGCTGTTGGATTGGTAGCATTTTTTTCTTAATTTGATTTTATCTGCCAAAGACAATTTCAGATCTGAATTTGTCTTTAATTTTTGCTTTCTACAAAAGGTTATGTTAGTGGATAGCTTGTATTACCCTCATTGTTAGAGTGTATTGGTCATCTTTTTTCATGAGTGCTAATCTGTTTTATTTATTCTAGTCACAGTTATTTAATACATACTGTGTGCAAGATAATGTACAAGATACGCTGTATTTTAAATCTAAACATAATGACAGGGTCATCTCCCCTGTTCTTTCTCTCCTACCCCTCCTTCCCTTTGTAACTGTACAGTGAAGAAAACAAATCACCCTATAATTTTCATTATTACACCACATGTGCCATACTTCTATTGTCTTGCTAACTGAGTGCATTAAATATGTGCAATTTCAGAAAGTCAATTTGCTTTTGGAATAAATCATATGTTAATATATCACAATTAAGGAATGGGCATGCAAAGAAACAAAACAAGACCCTTGTTATCAATTATCAATTATATGTTTAATATTGTAATTGACTACTCTTACAACAAACAAGTTGTTAATAAATGAATGGTGTTATTTAAATACGATTTAAGTGTCAAGGATATTGTGAAAATAATTTCTAGTGAGAATATTATTAAATCTATTTTATATTTTAACCAATGAATAGTTAAAGTAAGAGGGCTGAGAAGTACACTTTATATAGCACCGAAGAGCTGGTGAAATTTTATGTTTATTGCAGAAAATCTAAACTAGGTTGATCAGTTACTAAAGTTAAATATTCCACATGTATGTTTTATATATATTTGAGTATAATTAGGATAATCTGAAATGTACTTATACAAGTTTCACTGTTACAGAAAATAGAAATTATTGACGATGAAGAAAATGATGAGATAAGTAATTCTGAAGTAGAACAAGTAAATTCTGTCTTGGACTATAAGGTAAAAGTAATTTCAAAATATGAGTACATTAAATATTAAATAAAGGATATTTTTGCTTTTTTTAAATGTATTTTGTACACGTCTCACTCCAAAGCTTGAACTCCAAGTAATCCTCCTGTTTTCAGCCTCACCAGCGCTGGGATTACAAGCATGTGCCACTTTGCCCAGTCTGGGTGGCCAGCTCAGCATGCCTGGGGCTGGGTTTGGTATGCCAAGTGGTGCCAGGATTGAATGCTGGTCCCTGCACTTGCCTAAGCAGGTGCTTAGTCCACTGAGCTATCTTGCCAGCTCAAGGAAACTTTTCAATAGAGCTTATTACCATATATCATCAGTCCATGTTAATATTACATAATAGTGAGGCTATTTAGGGAACTTGGCATTGTATTTAATACATGATTTCATTGTAAATTATGTGTACTGGGACAGTTTATATACACATAATGATCACATTCATCACATAGAACTTGTACAAAATATATGGCAATTCTTATGTTTTCCCCATTCCACTTAGCTCCATTTCCACTTCCCTTTCTCATTTATAAAACCTCTATTTCCCATTTAATTTATTTTCTTGTTTTATTTCTTTTTCCTTCATATCTTTCCATCTCCCTCTTCCTTTGTGCTCTATACATGTTGAATGTTTACCTTATTTTCTAATATCTGTAATGTATTTTGGTCCTCATTTACATTTTCAGTTTCTCACAATAGATACATAATGTAACACATATATGTGTTTGATGGGTTTACTTAAGAGTTTAGTCTCTATATCCATTCATATATTTACAAATGTCTTATTTTTATAATTCTTTATCGCTAAGTAATACTGCAGTGTATAAAAACCATATTTACTTTATCCATTTATAGGTGGAAGGGCATTTGAGCTATTTCATATATTTAGTTACTACACACTGTGCTATAATGAAGCTGTATGTGCATATATTACTGTGGTTATGATACTTTTGATTATTTGGGATGATATTAAGAAAAGAGACAGAGGCTGTGGAGATAGCTCAGAAGAATAAGTGCTTGCCTGGCAAATACAAGGACCTGAGTTCAATCCTTGGTTCCACACACACACACATAAAAAGTAAACAGGACAACTGGCTCAAACAGAAGCTCTAGGCCTAGATTTTTAGGAATCCATACGTTGATTTCCACAGTGTTTGCAACTCCTTCCAACAGTCAAGACTGGTTCCTTTACTCCCACAGCTCCATCATCATTCATTCTTGTTTCATTTCTTGATAATCAGTGTTCTTTCAGGAGTCAGATGGAATATCAGTGTTGTCTTAATTTGCATCTCTCAAAAAACTGCAGGTCTTGCATGCTTTTACATATACTTATTTGCCATTTCTACTTCCTCTAAGAAGTGTCTACTCATCTCACATGGTCATATTTGGATTGTGTCTTTAAATTTAGGAAACTTGATTCTTTTCAACTCTTTATTTTTTTACATATCATTTTTTTGTCAAAGAAGAGCCGAAAAAATTCTCACAGGTGTCTATTCTGATTTGTTTTTCTGTGCAGAAGGTTTTTCATACAAGATCCCCTTTGTTCATTCTTTGTAATATTTTCCAAGCAATTGAATTTTGGGTCATAAAGTCTTTGCCTACTATAAGTGTTTGCCTGTTGCTACTTTATCTTCAAGAGTTCTACCTGTTCTCTCAGCAGATTTAGTGTTTCTATTGCATTATCTAGATCTTTGCTCCATTTAAATTTTTGTTGAGTTCATAATCAGAGATAAGTTTCAAGTTGTCAGCATGTGAAAACCCAATATTTCAAGCACCATTTAATAAAGAGTCTTTCTTGATTCCAGTGAAGGTGTTTGATCAACTTCCAGTATCTTGCTGTTTCTATCATGATAATTCTGTAGTGTAATTTAGAGTCAGGGAATGTGATGCACTTTGAAATAGCTTTGTTGCCCAGAATGGCTACTATTACTCTAGTTTCCCTCTGGTTTCAAGCCAATTTTAGGAATATTTTCTTTCGTTATGAGAGGTATGTTGGTATTCTGATTGGAACTGCATTA
Organism: Myocastor coypus; assembly: GCA_004027025.1. Classification (NCBI taxonomy): domain Eukaryota; kingdom Metazoa; phylum Chordata; class Mammalia; order Rodentia; family Myocastoridae; genus Myocastor; species Myocastor coypus. Next base: position 9,544 of record PVJA010013640.1, on the reverse strand, counting down.
AAATTTATAACAGTTTTGTAAATATGAACATTTTCATGATATATTTATTTATATTCCCAAAAGCAGGGGATATGTTTATATTTCCTTATATCCTTTTCCATCTCCTTTTACAAAGTACTACAGTTTTAAATGTAGCAATATTTTCCTTTCTTCCTTAGACTGATGACTAGGTGTAACTTTTTTGATGTTAATTTGAAATGTATGGTTTCACTAATCACTTTCTCCATAAATTTATTTGTGTCCAATATTGATATTGACTTTTCCGGGTTGACTTTTTAAGCAGCTGTGCTACTAAGTCTGGTTATTGGATTTGTAAGTATTTTGGTGGAGTTTTTGAGGTCTTGTATGTAGAGTATCTTCAGATAATGATTGGGCCAGCAAGATGGCTCAGCGGTCTAAAGTGCCTGCTTAGGAAAGCTTAGACAACCACAGGGACCACAGTTCAATGCCTGCACAACATACTGCACCAGCCCCACCCCAGCCCCAGGCCAGGCTGAGCTGGCCATAATGCAGAAAAACAAACAAACAAAATATTTCTTTTAGTTTTTTTTAAACTACTTGCTCTGGTTAATATTTCCAGAGCTATATTGAATAAGACTGTCACTTGTGGACATTCTTATCTTGTTCCTGTTTTTAGAAGGAAAGCTTTCAGTTTTTGAGCACTTAGTATGATGTTGACTGTTAGTCTATCATATATAAGACTGACATAATGACAATTTATTCCAATTTTTTCTAAGGCTTTTATGACGAATAGATTTTGGACTTTGTGAAGTGATTTTTCTGTGTCTATTTAGATGATCATGTGAGTTTTGTCCTTAGCTCTGTTGATATGATGTATTATATTTACTGATTTGCATGGGTTAAAGTACCGCTACATTCCTGGAATGAATCCTCCTTGGCTGTGGCATATAATTTTTTTGATAATGTGCTACATCTTCTTTGCAATATCTTATTGAAGATTTTCATACCTATATTCATTAGTGAAACTTCCCTTTTATTCTCTTTTCTGGTTGGATCTTTCTCTAGAGTTTTGCCCTAACTACTGGTTAGTGACCTTCTTTGACTATTCTGACTGTCTTATCTTGAAATTCACCTCACTGGCAAATAGAATAGCTACCCTCCTTTTTTCTTGGTTTCTCTTCAATGAAGAACTGTTCTTCCATCCTTTGACATTAGGTCCATGAATTAATTTTTGAGTAAAATTTATTTCTTGTGTGCAGCATATCGCTGGATCTCTCTCTCTCTGTCTCTCTGTCTCTCTGTCTCTCTCTCTCTCTCTCTCTCTGTATATATATATATATATATATATATATATATATATATATATATTGTGCGGGACTGGGGTGGATCTTATATCTTGATCTATTCTTGCCAGTCTCTTTCTTTTGATTGGTTACTTTACAGCATATACATTGGTGGTTAGAAGTGATGTATATCAGCTTATCATTGTCACATCATTTACCTGTTGTTTTTCTATCTTCCCTTTCTGATTAGTTGCTTGCTTTGTCTGTTTCTTTTATATTGTTCTTTGAATTGTGATATTTATTATCTTTCTAAAATATACTTCTAAATATTTTGTAGAGCTGGTTTAGTGGTTATAAGTTTCTCTATCTCTTCTTTGTCATGAAAGTATCTTATTTTTCCTTCGATTCACAAAGAAAGTTTGCAGGGTACAACGATCTGGGTTGAAGATTGTTCATTTTTAGGATTTGAAATACTTCACATCTTGCTCTCTTTGGTCTCAAGGATTTTTTTTTTTATTTTAGAATCCTTTTGTGATTCTGGTGGGCTTTCCTCCATAGATGATATTTTCATTTTCTGTAACAGCTTTTAGTATTCTGTTCTCAACTGAATTTGTGGAATCGTTTTATGCTTTGCTATAGACTTATTTTGGTCATGGCCAATTACAGTTATTTTGTTTTCTTACTTTTCTTTATACATCTTGTACAGGGTCTTATGGTGCACACCCAGTGGTGGGCCTAGCCTGGCCTGTCGTGCTGGGGATGAACCCCTGGTCCCTGCACTTGCCTAAGCATGCACTTAGTCTGCTGAGCTATCTCGCTGGCCCTGCTAATTAAAGTTTTTTTTTTATAAGAATTAATTGTAAGCCGGGTGTAGTGGCACATGCCTGTAATCTCAGTACTTGGGAGGCTGAGGTAGGAGGATCAGTGTGAGTTCAAGACCAGCGGGTGCAACAAAAATGAGCTCAAGGCCAGCCAGAATTGCATAGCGAGACCCTGACTCAAAAAGACAAAAAAATTAATTGTAATGTAACATTAAAAGCATACTTAAAATACTTCTTAATATGTAAAACTGTACATTAATTCATTAGTACCCATTCAGGTTAGATTTATTATTGAAAAGTGTACACGACGTTCTCCCTAATTGTCAATACATGCCAATATTAATTAATAATGTTGCATTTACCAGCACAGCACCCAAAGAGATAACAGAAACCAACTCCCTACAAAAACCTAGGGAAATGGTTTTACAGCTAATTGAATAATTATGACAAACCTTATTTATATGAAGAAAGTGCTGGCTTATTCTACTATATCCACACTCACTCATAATCTTAAGGGAAGTCCAATAAATCCATACACTTTTACTAAAACATATTTGGCAAGTAGGAATATTTTCTTTACTACTTTTTCTTTTTTTCTCTTTCCTTTTTTAAAGCATAAATCACTTCCACAAAACTAAGACTCAAAGTTTTTCAAAGCTCCACCTGATTTGCAGCAACTACACAAAGATGTGCTTGGCCACACAATAGCAACTGTACTTCCTCTTAAGTCTGGAACACAGAATTGATGGAGGATACTTACTTGTATAAAATGTCATTTTTTGCAGTACCAAGAATTGAATTCAGGACCTTGTGTTTTCCAGGGACTCACTTATTCAACTAAGCTATCTCCCCAGCTACATAAAATTTATCTTATCATTGAGTCTATGTGAAAATATCCTAAAGAAACTGCATTCAAGAGGGGAAGTTTAGGCCCAAGCATTTTGAGAACATAAAATAAGCAATATCATTATTAAAAAAATTAAAACCCTTAAGGAGGCCTGAAAAATATGCATTTAAAATTTAGAATCAATAATTAGGAAATACTTATCTGCATTTATCGGATAATAACTGCAGTATAGCAATGATTTTAGATACGTATAACCTACTGTGTTTGGCTGGGAACTGTGAATGCTGCATCCTGGATCTAGCTAGCCCATCCTCCATGGACTACCTCGGGCCTGAGGCACCAGAGCACCTGTCAAGTTATCTATAGCTCCACTTTCACACTCATGAGGTCAGCTGTATATACACCTGATGCTGTGCACGTTCTAACTGAACCTAACAAAGGTTGCTTTAGTTTAGCATATGAAAGTCTACAATGCTTCTTTGGTGATTAAAGAAATTCAGGTCTCAAGAATACATTTCATGGAAATAAAAAGTTATTTCTAAATCATTGTAGTGTTTTCTCTTTAGAGATATGACAAACACAATTAGAGTTTTCAAAGAGGATTTTAAAATAAATACAAATATACTGAAGTATTTTTGCTATGTATATTTCTTTACTATCTTGGGACACTGTTGGGATCATGAATAAATGAGACACACATCTTAAAAATAATGGTAGACATTATAAAGTAACACAGATGATTCAAGTAATCAATGTGGTATATGTATAATCTAGTTCACAGAGCTCCTCACCTATGATTCCAATTACAAAGTGCTCCATCTTGCTCAGATAGATTAATTTTAGCTCTAAAATATATATATATATATATATATGTATGTAATATATATTATTTATATATATATATATATATATATATATATATATATATATACACACATATATATATATTACGGCCGGCTGGGCCTGCTTTTGAGGGACTAGCGCAGCACATGGTGCTGGGGATTGAACCACAGTCCCTGTGATTGTGTAAGTTTGCCTAAACGGGCACTTTAGACCACTGAGTTATCTTGCTGGCTCCAATGGTTATTTTTAGTCAGTCTCTTAAAGATTGTAAATATCTTTAATCTCTATTGTCTTTACTTCTTTAAGATAACCAAATAATACTTTTGTGAAGCATAATTTTTAACCATTTCTGGTTATCTTCTTTTCATATAATTTGAGGCTGTCAACAACATTTCAACCTGAAGAGATTTTTATACACAAAGAAAACACAAAGAGCAAAAAGAAAAATACAACTTTTCTATACTATAGACTTATCCTTGCTCTGTGCATCATCATGGGAATCCCTCCCATTTGGCTTAGATTAGGAGTAGCTAGTTTAGTAGGTAGGAGAGTCAGGCTCCGGGGAAGCACGTTCAAAGTCTTCACGTGGTGCTTGTATATACTGAGTCGTAGAGTATCCCTCCATGTAGGAAAGAGACATGGACTCCAGGGACAAATGATTGCTGCCAATGTAGCTTCTGGCTGCAGATGTCCAGCACTTTAGAGGAGGAATAGCTTCTCTCATATCGTAGTGAAATTCCTTTTCACGTTTTTTTCTCTGTGTTTTTCATGAAAGCAAAAGACAATAAAGCCAATTTTACAAAAGTAAAATTCCTATAATAGCTCCTGCAATTGTCCCAGCTCTACTTGAAGGGGGAACAACATCTAGGTGCAGCTGGCACTGATCAGAGCCCACCCTGTTCTGTGCTGTATACCTGTAGGTCCCAGAGTACTCAGAGGTGGCATTTATTACATTTATAATGGGTGAAGTTATTTCTGCTAACCATGGTGTAGGCGTTTTCTATGAGTCAGATAATTTTTGTCATTCATTTTGTAATGGAAGTCAACCTTCTCTTGGTTCACATTTTATTTTAAAATCACATCCAATTTCTTCGGACCCATCAATGAAACATCTTGTACCTGATGGCTTAATGAGAACTGTCAGCAAAACTTTATTTGTGACACCAGTTTTCTTCACTTTGCACTGAAGTACCAATATCAGATAACTGTAGGTTTGTTACATTTATTGATGTATTACCAGATTTGAGATCATTACTTATAAAATGTATTTGTACATTCAGAGCTTCATTGTAACTATCATAAATTTTGTCTCCAAAATATAAAAATAATCACTTGATCCACAGCTGCTGATTATCAGCAGAACATAACTGCCACTCAATGGCTATTAGTCACTGATCATCAGGGCCAATAGTAAATATACTTGGAAGATAAGTAGTTTCCCCTTTGGCTTTTTTGATCATCATCTGATCAGGAGTGATACTCATACTTCTATTGAGGTCTCTTTGTTTACTTCATAAGCACTCACGGGGTCATATGTTGGGAGTGTGGTATAAACCATTCTCAACCTCCCGAAACATTGGTGACTTGACACAGGAGCACGATGCACAGCAGAAGAGCCATGGAGCTGCTGCCAGCTTTGGGCAAGGGCTGCTACAGGTAGGCAGCTCTCACTCCAGTCTGGATCGGTGGTGCCGAGCCCTCCCAACTGGCTCTCAGTGGCTCTACAGTTCTATGTTCCTCATTTATCCACGTGTCAAATTATTTTTCCATGTTTGAGAGGTTTTCTCTAATTACTTCTGTGAATGGGTTTATCATTTGTAGTAATTCTTGCCTTTAAATTAACTTGAGCATTTTTCTGTTGTTCTTTACAGTACCTTACAAATCTCAGATTGATTTTTTTGACACAGGGTCTTGTATGAATTTCAGGCTGGCCTTCAGCTCACTTTTGTAGCCCAGGCTGGTCTCAACTCGCACCAGTCCTCCTGCCTCAGCCTTCCAACTGCTGGGATTACAGGCATGCGCCACCACACCCAGCTCTTAGATTGATTTTTAAGAGATCTTTGTTCTAATGTTCATGAACGTAACTCCTTTATCCTAGGTTTGATAGTCTGTATTCAGTTTTGTTGATTCAGTATTCCAAATTTTCAATGCAATTTTTCGTTTCTTGAATATCTGTTTGAATCTATTTCATGAATTCTGTTGCTTTCCTATGTTGACATTTATGTTTTCCATAATTTTCCTAAGTGCCTCTTCTTTTCAATCTATAACTACTGTACATTCACGGAACACATCCTTTATTATAAACATCAATTTTTTGTTACCTGGAAGATTATTTCTGAGCTGATTGTCTCTATAGTCTCACATATGTTGTTGTTAACATCTATAGCTAATTTTCAGATAATTTAGATAAGTGGACTTTCATTTACACTTTCTCTTTATCTTCTAAATTTGCCCTAGTAAATTTGCGGATATATTTGTTTCTCTCTTTTGAGATTTTCTAAGACTTTATTTTATTACATTCTCTGCACTGAGGCTTGTAAGTTTCTTATGTTAAGTATTTTATCACTACTATGAAGACAGTTTTAGAAAATGTCTATTCCTCAGAGATGTCTAATACATGAAGTTGGCTCTTGATCTATGCAGCTGTGCAAAAATACTACCTAGTCAACTTATTAGGAATGGGCAATTTTTACCAATTTAGCTCACCACACAATACTTTGGTACTAGAATGTGATGATAAGTATGTCTCCACATGACCATATTGTTGTTTTTTTATTTTATTTTATTTATTGTTTAAATTTAAAACGTGTTATATTACATATTTTCATCATCAGATCAGTTTAGATTAATATATATAGGTATATAAAATTGATCAAACAATTAAACATTAACCCTTCTAAATCAACATTATTTTTTTTTCTTTTCCCCTTTCTTTTTTTTGAAAGTTCACATATTGCACATTGTCCTCACAATGGTTCTACAGAGTACAGTGTGTGGGCATGACCCACCTCCCTATTGATGTGGCTTAGAAAAAAAAAAAGGAAAAGAATATATTCTCCTTGGACTAAGAGGAAGCCGATGCATATACAATCAAATGTTCTGCAATTGCAGTGGGCCACCAGTGAAGCTAGTGATGTTGGAGGCTATTGAATTTAAGCCTCCTAAAGCTCATCTCACCAATCTAGCTCTGCGTTTCATGCATTGTAATTAAGCATTTTTTTTATCTTGCTGGGTGGTCAAGGGCAAGTTGAAGCAAGACCTGTATAACAAAACATTCATTTTTTTTTTTTGTATCTTCCAGGGTCAAATCCCCTCAGGATTAAGTTTGGGACCATAAGCAGTACTTTGTAGAACTGTTGTTAGTGTCAGTCTTCGGGATGAGTCAAGGACATTGCTTGGCCATTTTGCTTTCTGTGAAAGACTAAGAGAATGTTTTTCTCTGGGTGACTCTCCTTAGACGCACCACAGTTCATTCATCCCTTTCCTCTGAGGTCCCAAAATCTCCTTGACGTGGAAATTTGGGACAACCCTGAGTTATAGGATATTACAACACAGGTTCTCTTATATCCTGGGTCTTTATTGACCTTGAAGGGCTAGGGCCAAAATATTGGCTATCCTTATAGTCCTTCTTTTTCTCCAATTTTTGGTCTGTTAACTTACATTCTTAGCCCTCCAGCAGAAAAGATTTGTGATACTATTACTTTGTAACATAGGTACTTGAGCTTATGATGACTGGTTTTCTGAGTATAAAATATCTTTGACTTAGCTTGTAAATGATATTTTCTGGCCATCATTGATATTCTAATAACTTTCCATACAATGTGATATAAGCCGTTACACACTTTTGACACAGATATTTGGAAATTCAAGGAAATACAAAATTGTAGCCTGTCAAGAATATGGAATTTGGCCCACTCTTATTTTCAAGTACTACTCTTGATAGAATGACAGTAACACAGTAACAACAGGAGCAGTACATATCAAAAAGACAAGAGTGGGGCTGCGGAGATAGCTCCGAGGCACAAGTGCCTGCTGGGCAAGTGCAAGGTCGTGAGTTCGAACCCTGGTCCCACAAAAAAAAAAAAAAAAAAAAAAAAGACAAGAGTGACATGTATTCCAAACATAGTTTTAGCATTACATTGTACTATAATCAATATGATGAACCTTTTGGAGGTTCTTAAGACCAGTATCTGATTCATCCTGTGTACATCAGTGTATGGTTTTGCTATTGATGTTTTCTGCTTTATCTGCTTCGAGTCGCTTTGTTGTTTAATCAATAACACATTCAGCTGTGTTATGCCCTTAAGTTCTTGTTTTCTTCTTTAAAGTTCTTATATTAGGGAGACTATACGATATTTACACATATAAGCCTGGTTTATTTCACTAATGAGTGTATGTTCAATATACATCCATTTATATATGAAGTCTTCAAACTTATCATTCTTTAAGGAAGAGTAGTATTCCATTGTATAAAAATACCACATTCTTTTTAACCATTCTTCAAATGATGGGCATTTTGGTTGTTTCCAAGATTTGGGTATTACAAATTGGGCTGCTATAAACATAGGTGCACAGATATCGCTATGGTATGAAGTTTTCAGTTCTTCTGGGAAAATTCCCAGTACGGGGATAGCTGGATTGAATGGAACTTCCAATTCTAGTTTTGTAAGGATCCTCCACACTGCTTTCCATAATGGTTGCACCAATCTGCTTTCCGACCAGCAGTGGAGAAGGGTTCCTTTTCCCCCCTAGCCTCTCCAGCATTTGTTGCTGGTTGATTTCTTTATGATAGCCATCCTTACTGGGGTGAGGTGGTATCTAAGTGTTGTTTTGATTTGCATTTCTCGAATAGCTAGCGATGGGGAGCATTTCTTCATGTATTTGTAGGCTTGCTGTATTTCTTTCTCTGAAAAGTGAGTGTTCATCTCAGATTCCCATTTCTGGATTGGGTCTTTGAATTTTGGGACCCTAATGGTTTTTAGCTCTTTGTAGATTCTAGATAGAAGACCTTTGTCTGAGTACTTGTTAGTTAAAATCTTTTCGAAGTTTTTGGGTCATCTTTTCACTTTGTCAGTGATTTCCTTTCACATGCAGAAACTTCTTAGCTGGAGGAGGTCCCAATTGTTGATGCTTTCAAGTGTTAAACGTGCAATTTGATTTACGTCCATGAACTCTTTGCCTACTACAATGTCTTGAAGATTTCCTTCCACTTTCTCTTCCAGGAGATTTAATGTTTCACTTTTATTATTTAGGTTTTTAATCCACTTCGACTTTATTTTCATGCATGGTGATAGACTAGGGTCAAGTTTTAGTTTTCGGCATGTAGAGAGCCAATTTTTCCAGCGCCATTTGCTAAAGAGGCTGTCTTTCTTCCAGTACACATGTTTGGCCCCTTTGTCAAAATAAGGTGGCTGAGTGTGTTTGTATTTGCTTCTGTGTCCTCTAGTCTACTCCATTGATCTTCAGGTCTATTCTTTTGCCAATACCATGCTGATTTTATTACTGTAGCTTTGTAGTACAACGTTAGGTGAGGGATTGTAATGCCTCCTGCCGTACCTTTATTGCTGAGAATTGTCTTTGCAATTCTGGGTCTTTTTTGGTTCCAAATAAATTTTTAGAATGACTTTTCCAGCTCTGTGAGGTATGTCGACGGTATTTGGATAGGAATTGCATTAAATCTGTACAACACTTTAGGGAGTTTGGCCATCTTCACAATGTTGGTTCTTCCTATCCAGGAGCAGGGAATATCTTTCCATTTCCTGAGATCTTCTAAGATCTCTTTTTTCAGA
>PVJA010013639.1:26615-49197 GCA_004027025.1 Myocastor coypus | reverse complement strand
ACTATAATTACAGATACAATCTTTCCTTGCATGTTTTATGCCTTCATGCCTCCTTTGCCCTTTTATCAATACAAATTGTACTGGACAAATTCCATAAAAGCTTGATTTTATGACAATTAAAAACTTATTTTTGGGCCCAGCGGGATGGCTCAGTGGTCTAAAGCGCCTGCTTGGGGAAGCTTGGGCGGCTTCAGGGACCGCGGTTCAATCCCTGGCACCACATGCTACGCAAGCCCTGCCTTTGGGGCGGGCTGAGCCAGCCATAAAAAATGAGTGAATAAACAAACAAAGGTTCTGAAACAAGAAAAAAAAAAAAAAGAATTATGAAGCAATGGATCCAATCTGAGATAAGATTTACCTATCAGGAAATGGGTAAATGAGACATTAATTCAGTTACTGTTGTAGGAACTAGTGAATGACAACTTCAATTATGGTGGTGACAGCATGTGAGAGACGGCATAGATCTAAACTATGCAGTTATCGCATCCTCACTGGGGTGTCTATAGCAACTGTATGTACCATTCCACTCTGAGAAATTCATCATTTCCATTTTTGAGGAAACTGATCTAGGGAAACAAAAATTATCAACAACTATCTTTTTTTTTAACTTTATTTAATTGTTTATGTTATAGCTGGCTCAGCCTGCCCTGGGGGCGGGGCTGGCACAGCATGTGGTGCTAGGGATCGAACCATGGTCCCTGCGGTTCACTAAGTTTGCCTGAACAGGCACTTTAAACTGTTGAGCCATCTCACCGGCCCCACAACAACTAATTAATAAAATTATTCAGGTGAATGTTACAAATAAACTATACTTAACAAATCAAAAGTGATGGAAAAAATGCAGGAGAAAGCTTTACTAACAAAGTTGGAGATGATCTGTAGGTACCTCAATGAGAAGACAAATTGAAGCTAACAGCAATAAACCTACATATTTTTCTGCAGTGTGCAAGTATGATCCAGGATTTTGCTCACATTAAGCAATTAATCAACTATTGTACTATATTCCCACCATTTAGAGGAACTTTTCAAAGGAATTTCCTTAGTAAGACCAAGATACACAAATAAATTGAGGCAATTTCCCCAAAATGGTAAACAAAATTAATGTTTTTAAAGACTTTGCATTTATCTGACTTCTATGGTATTAGAAAAATGAGGAATAAATACTACAGTTCTAAATGCTTAAAAATACTTTACTCTAGATTTTTAAAGGCAACTTTTAATGAATTATACATGCTATTAATTCTTTATGCTATAATTATACATGCTATACTCTTCTAAGAAAAGAAACATTGTCACAATTCAAAACATAATGTAAAGTACTGTTTTCTCACTTGTAAAGAAAGTCCCTTAAAACAAGATCTGATAAACTCCCTTTCCTTTTTTTATATTTTACAAATAAGTGGCAGAGCCAAAGTTTGAACCTAGGTTCAGGAGTCCAAAACCAAAATGATACCTGTACTCACTGCTCTACTAATAACTTACTTATTTTAAACTTCCAAATATATTAAAAAGAATAGGGCTTAATAAGATCAGTAAATCTCAAATTATAGATGTTCCTCATTTTAAGGTGGGGCTAATCCCAACAAATCCATCATGAGTTGCAAATATCAAACTGAAAATGCAGTGAATATATCCAATCTAACAAAGCTTTGCAACAGAGCACAGTGCTCCACTTTGTTTATCCTTGTGATGGAACAGCTGACAGGAAGCTGAGGCTTGCTGCTGCTCACTGCCTAGCTTTATAAAAAAATTATAATCATATATTACCAGCCCAGGAAAAGATCAAAATTTTAAAAAAAGCATTGAAGTGAACTATCACAAGGGAGTCTAGCCGGGCGTGGTGGCGCACGCCTGTAATCCCAGCACTCCGGAGGCTGAGGCAGGAGGATCGCTGCGAGTTCAAGACCAGCCTGGGCTACAAAAGTGAGCTCAAGGCCAGTCTCAACTGCATAGCGAGACCCTGTCTCCAAAAGAAAAAAAAAAAAAAAAACCAAGGGAGTCTATATTTAACTACCATAAAACTGAAAGACCACAATCTTTGTATATATTCAGACACTAATACTAGAAAGTAGTTTGTTCTTCAAAGAATATCAAACTCTTAATAGCACACCATGCTCAAATTAGCAAATGACAAGTAGGCCTCTCCATTTACACCTCAGAGCAAGGCTCTGATGGCTCCTTTGTCTGATGACTTTCATTTCCCAGCCTTTCACGATTTATCTTCCTTCTCACTACCCTCTCAACATTGCTCTACATGGGTAGACTTCCTTCATACTCCTTATAAACATTCAGGAAGAAGAGTTGAATAAACATGTTCCAAATCTTTAATCCTTTTAAATTTAAGAACTGTTTTAATCTCTCCACACCTTCAATATGCTCCTACCCCAACTCTGTCCAATATTTTAAGGATATTTAAATACATTTCCATAAAATACATATCTTGGGACAATATACACGTAAGATTTTAATCTATTTCTCCCAGAGTTTAATATGTTGCCCAGGTTGGTCTGAAACTCATGATCTTCCTGTCTCAGCCTACAATAGCTGCGATTATGGCTATGTACCACCATGTCCAGCACTAATTATTTTACCTAAGTTATTTTTAATATTAATTGGCATTTGATTTAAAATATACATAACTCCTCTAAAAATCTGTTTTAAAAATTAATTCATTTATAAGAAATCCGTTCATTTAACCAAAGTGAGGACCTAAGTGCCAAGCACTATTCACATTAAACACTTAGAAACAACTTTTTTTTTTTTTTTTGTATTGGCAGTATAATCCAGGGTTGCCCTACTATGAAACTATATCCCCAGCCCTTTTTCTAGTCTGTATTTTCAGAGTTTCACTAAATTGCCTAAACTGGCATAGAACTTGTGATCAGCCTGCCACAGCTTCTCTAATACACAGCATTACAAGAGTGCAACATCATACCCTAGCAAGGAAACAAAATTCTATTTTCCAAGTAGTAGCAGAGAGATAAACATAAAGCAATTCTTTTTTTTTTTTTCCAATTTTTTTATTGTTTAAATTTAACAATGGTTATATTACATATTTTCATCATCAGCATAAAGCAATTCTGACTGGAGTATGGTGGCACATGGTTATAATCCTAGCATTTAGCAGGTTGAAGTGATAAGGGGTTAATTTTTTTAAAAGCAATCTTTTGCACCACATTGGTGGTCCGTGCCTGTAATCCCACCACTTGAGAGGTTGAGGCAGGAGGACTGCTTGATTCCTAGGCTAGCCTAAATTACATAGCAAGGCTTTGTCTCAAAAAATAAATATATAAAAAGAATAAATTTTTGTTTTGTTTTTTTGCATCACACTATGTAGCTCAGCCTGGTCTCAAATTTGCCAATCCTCCTGCCCCAGACTTCCATGAGTGCTGGGATTACAGGTGTGTGCCATAATGCCTGGCTAAAGGATCAATCGATTTAAGGCCAGCCTATACTATATACTGCAAGACCCTGGTCTTCAAAAACTAAGTGCACTTTAAAAGAAATTATGTGGAGAAAAAAGTGGCATGGTGTTAAGAGGGAATTCTAGGGTGCTGAGGCAGACTGCAATTTTAAATAGCATCATGGTTAAAGATTTAAGGTAACATTTGAGAAATAACTTAATGCAGGGGATATATCTCAGTGGTAGAGTACTTGGCTAGCATGTACCAGGACCTGGGTTCAAGTCATCACACCCTCCAAAAGGAAAAATTTCCCCAAGACTTGCAAAAAAATAAACATAAGGAACAACAAATGCCAGAGAAACAGACTTGCTGTGAAGATAGCTCAGCAGCACAAGCAGCCTTCCTGGCAAGTACAAGGTCCTGAGTACTACGAAAACAAACAAACAAAAATCAGACTTGAAAGTGGTGAAACAGTCAGCCAGCCATGGTGACACCTGAGTACAAGAGACACAGAACAAAAAGAACAAAGGTCCTGGAGTATTTTGTTTGATTTTTCAAAGGCGAAAGGTTTATTTAGTTCACAGTTTACACAGGTTTCAGTCAACAATCAGCTAGCTCCAAGGCAAAAGCAATAGGAAGGGGCAGAGCCCTGGAGTATATTAGAACAGCCAGGAGGCCTGTGAAGCTGGGAGTCAGCAAGAAAAACCATAGTGAGGAATTGTGACAAATATGTGTATAGAAAGGGAACACGGATTATGTGAGGTTTATGAGGCATTGTAAGGAACTGTTTCCTTTCGTTAAATAGGAATCCACAAAAGGTTGAGTGTCATGATATGTTTTACCATCATCACTAGCTGTTGCACTGAGAACAAGCTATAGATGGGGGGGAACTAAACAGAGAGTGACCAGTTGAGAGATTACTAAAGTACACCAGGAAAGAAATATATAGTACTTCCTACAAATGCTGATCATACTCATATAGGGCTTGCTTAATTTTGGTTGTTTTTTGCTTTCCTGGTACTGGAGATTGAACTGAGGACCTTGTACATGCTTGTTTGTTTGTTTATTTTTATGGCCGGCTCAGCCTGCCCTGAGAGCATGGCTGGCACAGCATGTGGTACCGGGGATCAAACTGCGGTCCCTGCAGCCACCTGCAGGTGCTTTAGACCACTGAGCCATCCTGCCGGGCCCTGGACCTTGTACATGCTAAATGTACAACTTACCTCTAGGTTACACTGTGAACCTAGGACCAACTTTTAAGCAAAATAGAAACAGATCTTGCTAATAAAAAATACCTGGAGGGGCTGGCCAAATAGCTTTGCAGATTAAAGTGTCTGCAAACAGGAGCAGGTGCCAGGGATTTGATCCCTGCCTCTCGAGAGGCAACTGAGACTGGAGTAATTGAGACTGGGCATAGTGGCCTACACCTGTAATCCCAACTCTTAGGAGGCTGTAAACAGGAGGATCACTGAGTCCAATCTAGTAGTAAGGCCCTGAACACTATAGACCCTTCCCTAAAATACAAAAAACAAAACTAAAAAAACTGGAATTGTATTTTATAGAGCTTGTGGCATATACATATTCATTGTATAAACACAAAAGGTATCTTTTAACTACTCACTACAGAAAAAGTGTTCCTTTTATCTTTATAATCAACTACTTCCTGTTTAAAGCCCTATTCTAGTTGCCTATTCTTTAAAGAAGCCAACATTACTATGGCTTGGTTAATTTTATGCTATTTCTTTAAAAATGGCTACTTTTGTCAAATAAAAATATTATAAATCATTTACCTTGGACTGGTGCTTTTCAGATCATCTAAAGAAAGTATTCCTCAAATCTGACTTCCTAGTGGGGACAATATTCTATAATAGCTTCTTTTCAGCCAGGCATGGTAGCACACATCCATAATTCCAGCATTTAGGAGCCTGAGGCAGGAGGATCACTATTTGATGTTAGCCTAGGCTACAAAGTGAGTTCAAGGCCAGCCTGAACTGCACAGTGAAACCCCATCTCAAGAATAAAATATACAAAAAGGGTGGAGGAGTCTTTATGTTTTCATCTCTTAAAGTATTTTATTTTATTATTTTTTTTATTAAAGAATTTATTTTATTTTTTTTATTCTTGTTTCACAACTTTTGTTTGTGTATTTATTTTTATGGCCGGCTCAGCCTGCCCTGAGGGCAGGGCCTGCGCAGCATGTGGTACCCGGGGATTGAACCGCGGTCTCTGCAGCCGCCCAAGCTTTCCTAAGCAGGCGCTTTAGACCACTGAGTCATCCTGCCGGGCCCCTCTTAAACTATTTTAAAAAATTATACTAAATTTGCTTCTCATTAACTGGGTCAATGCGCCTTAGGAAGGGACAACCACAAAAAAACTTCCAGTTAAAAAAAAAAAAACACATTCCATCCCAGCACTTGGGAGGCTGAGGCAGGAGGATAGGTACAAGTTCGAGACCAGCCTGGGTTACAAAAGTGAACTCAAGGTCAGCCTGAACTGCATAGTAAGACCCTGCCTCAAAAAGACCAAAACTAATAATAATAATAATACAATAACACATTTCAAGCCAGGTGTGGTGGCACACACTTGTAATACCAAGCACTTGGGAAGCTGAGGAAGGAAGATCATTGCAAAGACCAGCCTAGGTCTGGGGATATAACTCAGTAGAAAAAAGTGCCTGTCTGACAAGACCAGCCTAGGATACAAAGTGAGCTCAAGGTCAGCCTGAACTGTATTGTGAGACCCTGTCTCAAAAAGACCAAAAAAAAATAAATAAAAGTACTCACAGTACCAAAATGCTTACCATCATCTTGTCCTTTTGGAAAGAAATACAATTCCCATAAAGTCTAAAGTTTTTGTCAATATAACAATTATAAGGATAGGAGGAAGACATTTGCTTAGAACAGCTAAGGAGCGAAGATCTTGAAATAAAAATTTGTACCTCTAAAAATTTTGTTCGGGGCCGGGCATGGTGGCTCACGCCTGTAATCCCAGCACTCGGGAGGCTGAGGCAGGAGGATTGGTGTGAGTTCGAGACCAGCCTGGGCTACAAAAGTGAACTCAAGGCCAGCCTCAACTGCATAGCGAGACCCTGTCTCAAAAAAAAAAAAAAAAAAATTTTGTTCATTTTTTGTTTAGTTTACATGAGAGAGAGAACAAGTAAAATACAAAGTACTGGTTTCACTCAAAAAACATTTAGTGGGGCTGGAGAGATAGCTCCGAGGCACAAGCGCCTGCCTGGCAAGTGCAAGGTCGTAAGTTTGAACCCCAGTCCCACCAAAAAAAAAAAAAAAAAAAAAATTTAGATTTGGCATGGAATTAGACTACCCCTGTGACAATCTACACATTCTGGAGAGAAATAGGAAGGAAAATATAGTAAGTATAGTTCTGAATTCAAATTAGTTCCTTCAACATTTAGATATAATTACGGGCCAGAAATCACATGAATCACTGCAAGGGATGATCTCTAAGAATGGTGCTCCTATTCTTTACTATCCCAGTTACTGAGTACCTACTATGAGCCATATGCTGGTTATGCAAAAGCATCTGTACTCGAGAGGAAGACAACTCAAGAATGAGACACACTGGCACACATCTGTAATCCCAAGCCTAATACTTGGGCAGCTGAGGCAGGAGGGTTGCTGAGTTCAAGGCCAGCCTGTGCTCCATAGTGGGTTCAAGGCCAGCCTGAATTACATAGTGTGACCCTGTCTCAAAGAAAAAGGAAAAAAAGAGAACAAGACACATCTAATTTAAAAAAGATAAAGTGTTACAGGTACTGATAATGTAACTGGAGAGGTACACATTCAGGAATTCAAGGTGGAAGGATAGTGTCAGGACTTCAAATACAAGCAAGAGGTGAGTTCATAAAGAGGATTAGTTGTTCACTTGGCTGACCTTGGGGGAAGGGCTCCAAGCTGAAAGCAGCTGGAGTGAAGGCAGATGTGTGAACAGCCTGATATACTTGATAAGCCTAGAATATAGAATATGAGAGGAAGCCTGGTGTGGTGACACAGGTCTGTAATTCCAGCACTCACTCAGGAGCTTGAGGCAGAAGGACTGTTGCAAGTTCAAGATCAACCTGGGCTACAAAGTGAGCTCAAGGCTAGCCTGAACTAGTGAGGCCCTATCTCAAAAAAAAAAAAAGGGGGGGGGTGGCAGGAGAGGAGCCATGAAGGTTTCTGCATGTCATAATTAACATTTGACTTGACTGGCATATGTGAAATGACCTTGAAGGATTTTGCTCAGGAAACTAGCCTTTGTAATCAGGTTTTTCTGGCGTGATGAAACACTGGTTTACACAGGAATGACAAAAGAAAACACTAGATAATGATGTCATCACATGAAACAACAAAGGAGACTCAAAACTAAACTCCCTTCAGGAAAAAAGTCAAGTACAGTTATTCAAACCCTTCTGGAAAGTTTTCATTGTCATTTAAAACTTGGAAAAAGAGGAAAAGTTTTACATAGAGCATGAATTATGGCACCTACCTATACAACTATGCTGAATTTAAGATGTCTTTGCTCTTATTAATTCGGGTACACATCCGAGGTCCCTGGTTGTTGTACAAAGAACAAAAACCTATTGACAGTCTCTAACAAAAAAAGTGAGAACCACCAGTAACAGAGGGCATTTCCCAAGTCGAGTTAAGAGATTTCCAAAGTTCAAAATAAGTTTTAAATCAGCTCGTTTTGAAAGGTGTGTCACAGGGTGGAGCAAAAGGAGGAGGAGCTAAAAATCAATAATACATAAACAAGTAACTTGATGTTGCTGGAACTAAAATCTCTACTTGGAGATCTGTTTCCCAAGAAGAGAGCGAAATGAACACCTACCACACAATTAATAAAAGGCAGGGGTGAAGAAGACATGTGCACGAAAATATAAATGGGGGATAGGCCACCTACCCCGAACCCATAATCCTAATTGTGATGGGGTAAGGAAATCATAGGATTCAGACGAAAAGGCAGGAAAAAAATGTTACTCCTAAACTCCACATGTGAGTCACTAGCCAGACATTGGTCAAGAGACTAGATCACGTACCGATTCCCTGAACTCAAGGACAGAGTACCATGTCCAAACGGTGTCCAAGGGAGGTGAAGGATCACCCCTATTCCGGGATCTGGGAATTGCCACCAGCAGGCCCAGATCAAGAGGTCGGCAACCCCCAAGTTAGGCCTCGCCGAGGCCTGACGTAGAGACAACCCGAAGCCCCCTCCAGCTCAGCGAGAGCTGCCTCTCACCTCCCCTCGACACACACCCTCCCCTACCTGATATGGCGGCGGCGGCTCCTGATCCGGCTCCGTGCCCTCGCCAAAGCTGGCCCGGTCAGACTGAGACTCGTGAAGCAAGGAGATGTCATCCGAGGTGGGGGATTTGAGGCAGTTCCCCATCTTTGGGGCTGGGCCGTGTGATCTGGGGGAGGAAGAAAGCAGTGACGGGGTCTTTCGCACGTTCCGCGTCTGGCTCGCTTGGCGAGGTGGGGTCGGCAGCGGGCCGGGGCTCAGGAGGAGGCTCCCCTGCCCCCTGGTTCGGTGGAGCGGCTGCTCATGCCAGCCCCCCGGGGCGGGGGCTCAAGCCTGGGCCGCGGGCTCCGCCGGGGTCGCGGCGGTGGCCTCCCGCAAGCCTGCTGGGGGGGCCGGGGGCGGGGAGACGAGGCGCTTCCCCACCCCGCCCCCCCGCGGGGCTGCGGCGGCCACGGAGCCGCTGGGCCTAATCCAGGTCAGGAGGAGGGGGCGCGGCCGTCTCTGCTGCCTCAGCTGCTTCCTCAGCTGCTGCTGCCCCCGCCGACGCTGGAGCCGCGGCCGCGGGCCTCATCCTACTCCGCCTCAGCGCGGCGGCGGCGGCAGCCAGAACGAGGCTGGCGGGGCTCTGCGTCATCCCGCCTTGCGTGCTCGGGCCCCGCCCACGGCGCCGCGCTCCCCTGCCCCATGCGCCGGGTCGCGCGCGCTGGTAATCGGCCGCGTCGGCTTCTGTGCCTGGGCGCGCTGCTCGTACCTGGCTCGAAGCCTCGGCGTGTTTCCTCCGCTTCCCCACGTGGGCTGTTGCAACCGATTTATACCTCTCTGCTGTGCACTGTTCCGGACAGTTTTACCACCTTCTGCCAGAGCCTCTTTATAAATCCCTATCTGAATGAATCAATCCCACGGTTAAAAAGTTACCCGCCTTCCCGTTTTATTCCTTCCGAATAAAGTCCAAACTTATTAATGAACCCTCCCTATCTCTCCAATTACTCCTTTCCTCGCCCACAACACAGATAATCCAATGGTATGTTAGATTGCCTTTCTTAACATTCCCATTTATAAAACCACTGTCTTACGGAGCCTTCTGCTGTAGACCTTCAGCGAGACTTAACTGCATTTGCCATTGTCCCTATCCAACCCACTGTTTGCACAGCTGATGCAATTATCTTTAAAAGTGTAAATCTGAGCCAGGCGTGCTGGCTCACACCTGTAATCCCAGCACTTGGGAGGCTGAGGCAGGAGGATCGATGTGAGTTCGAGACCGTCCTGAGCTACCAAAGTGAGCTCAAAGCCAGCCTGAACTGCATGCACATCAAAACCCTGTCTCAAAAAGACCAAAAAAAAAAAAAAGTGTAAATTTGATCGTATGATTCTGTTTAAAACCTCCAACAGCTTCTCGGTATTGTGTTTAACACAATTTTCAAGTGGTTTACAAATCTACCTCACCAATCTCCTTAGTTTAGCTCCAGGATTTCTCTTCCACAATTTTTTTTTTTTTTTTTTTCCCACAAAGTATAAATTTCTAGGCTGCCCTCGGTGTTTTGTTTTGTTTTTTGGTACCAGGAATTGAACTGAGGATCTTGTGCTTGCCAGGCCCACAGTGCTTTTAGTTATCTCAAAGACTGACCTTTCTGCAGTGGGAGAAGGATCCCTGTTTTCGGTTTTTGGAAAAACAAAAACAAAAAACCCCTCCCTATTTGGATCTCTTATCAGACTAATCGTTGTTCTAATGATTTAATTTCCCTAACCTTCCAGTGTGTGTCAGCCACCTCCCCTGTGCTCTCAGACCCTGAACTTTCACCAAGGTAGAGCAGGCGCTCCCCCAGCATAGGCAAAAGAAGCATGAAGATGAGTGTGCACCTCCGGCATTCAGCCAGAAGGCAAGGCATGCCCTTGACTCCTTTTCTTTTATTCAGCATTTGCTGATATTTATTTATTTATTTATTTATTTATTTATTTATTTATTTATTTATTTATTTATTTATTTAATGTCAGGCCCTATGCTAGACACTAGGGAGGACCTGGCTTCTTTCTCCTGGAGCCCAGAGAACAGATAAGAAGACAAACAGGTGAGCACCTCTGAGTGTTTTAGAGAACACAGAAGCAGTAGGTCATTTGAGTAAGGGTCGGAAAGGAGTCTAACAGATTATATTGGATTAAATCAGTCTGGGTCTAAGAACCTTTATTTTGAAAACCCCAATTCTACAAGATCTTAGGGCTGGCATGTGGCTCAATGGCAGACCACTTACCTATTTGCCTGGCATGCACAAGGCCTTGGGTTCAACCTCTAACGTTGTCCCAAAAAAAAAAAGACACTCAAATTCCATTTTAGGGCTGGCGAGATAGCTCAACAGACTAAGTGCCTGCTTCGGTAGCTTAGGCAAGCTCAGAACTCGGTTCCATTTCCAGACTCACCTGCCATGTTGGCTCAACCTCAGGCACTACTGAGTCTTGGCATGGTGGCACACTCCTGTAATCTCAACAATGGGGAGGCTGAGAACAGGATACTTTTTTTTTTCTTTTTGCAGTACCAGGTACTGAACTCAGGACTCTGTGCTTGCCAGGCAGGCACTTATTCTGCTGAGCTATCTCCCTGGCCCAAGATACTTAAATAAAATAAAATAAAAAATTTCTTTTCATTTATTTATTTCTATTTAGTATAGGGTCTACATGGTTTCACTACACAGATCAGACTAGTAGTGATCCTTTTTTTCTTTGAAATAGGATCTCCTTCTGTCATTCAGGGTTGGCCTCAAATTCCTGCCGATCTTTTTGCCTCAGCCTCCAAAGTGCTGGAATTATAGGTGTGTGTCATCACACCTAGTTTGAAATTTGTTTGTTTTCCTCCAGGGTGTACCACTATCATAAGGCCTTGAAGCAGAACAGGCTGGTACACATCTATAATCTTGGCCTGGGAAGATAGCTCAGTAGAGAGAGTACCTGCCTGCAAGCACTTGCCTGACAAGAACAAAGGCCTGAGTTCGATCCCTAGTTCTGCAAAAAAAAAAGAAAAAAAAAAAAAAAAAGAAAGAAAAGAAGAGTACATTTATAATCTCAGCATTCTGGACAGCTGAGGCAAGAGAATTTCAGGTTTGATCTTAACTTTTTCAGTCTGAACTCCAAAGCAAGATCTTGTCTCAAGAAAACACCAAAAATAAAGCTGGGTGCTGTAGTGCACACCTGTAATCCCAGCACTTGGGAAGTTGAGGCAAGAGGATCACCAAGGTTAGCATGGGCTACATAGTGAGCTCAAGATCAGCCTGAATTACACACAGGCCCTGTCTCAAAAAAAACCTAAATAAATAAATAAAATGAGAAAGAAAGAAAGAAAGAAAGAAAGAAAGAAAGAAAGAAAGAAAGAAAGACAGACAGAAAGCAAGCAAGCAAGCAAGCAAGCTAGGTGTGGTAGCACATGTCTATAATCTTAGCACTCTGGTAAAGCTAAAGCAAGAGGATCACAAGTTTGGTCCCAGTCTAGGCAGTTTAGTACTTTAGTAAAACCCTGTCTCAGAAAAGTTAAAAAGGATCTGGGTTTAATCCTAAGCACCAGCCAGGTATAGTGGTGCATGCCTGTTATCCCAGCACTCAGGAGACTGAAGCTTGCATGAGAATTCCTGTGAATTTGAGACCAGCCTGAGCTACACAGTGAGTTTATGGGCAGCCTGAACTGCATAGTGAGATGCTGCTTCAAAAATGAAACAAAGTAAAATAAAATAAAGATAAATAAATCTGCTTTAATTGTATGCTACAAGATGGGAATAATATTTGAGGAGCAGTTATGATGGAGATGATCCCTGCCTGCCTTCAAACAGAAAGAGAGAGAGAGAGATTTCCACCTTACAAAAGTACACTTTTTTTTTTTTTTTAAAGTACACCTTTAGACTTCTGTGTCTGGTGACTGAACACTGCATATTCCCAAGCCTAGAAATACCAGCTGTTAGGATAGGAAACAGCTGGAATGTCAGTTCCCTTCTCATTTTGCAGAAATTCAAGTCAAGTGTAAGTCACTTTTTTTAATGACAGGATCTGGCTCTGTACTTAACAGTGGATTTGATCTCACAGTGTAGCCCAGTGATCCTCCTGTTTCTGTCTGCAAGTGCTTGGATTATATGTATATGACACTATGTCATCAAAAATCACTTTTTAAGTAGCCACAGATTGTAATATTTTGTAACAACACCTATAGGGACTTAATAAGAAAATATAATGTAACCCATACATGTTAAGAGAAAATATAGAAATGATACTTTAGAAAACTAAGGTAGTTATTGATCATTATGTCTGTAGGAAAAGGCTTTTTCTTCCCAGTTCTGGAGGTTGAGCCCAGGACCTTGGGTATGCTAGGTAAGTGATGTACAACTGAGCCATGCTCCCAGTCTCAGCATTTATCTCCTCAGGGATGGTCCAAGCACCAGCTACAATTTTAACTTAAAGAATGATGCAAATGTTCTTGATGATGATGCTAATAAGGTTTTAATAACATAGTAGTCATTGTAATAATATTTCAGTCAACCTCAGACCACACGTACTGTGATTATCCTGTAAGATCACAGTGGAGCTGGGTGTGGTGGTACATGCTTGTAATCTTAGTATTTGAGAAGCTGAGGCAGGAGGATCACCATAAATTTGAGGCCAACCTAGGCTACATAGTGAGTTCAAGGCCAGCCCACTTTACAGAGTGAAACTCTGTCTCAAAAACCAAACAAAAAAGCTTATAATGGAGCTGAAAAATTCACCTAATGATTTCATAGCCATTATACTATTATAGCACAATGCAGCACTCTAGTTTGTGGGGTGCTAGTGTGAGCAAATCTATTGTGCTACCACATAAGTGTGTAGCATATACAATTATGTACCTTACATAACCTTGACAATGATAATAAACAATTGTGTTATTGGTTTAGGTATTTATTATATTATTATTTTATTATTTTGGAGTATACACCTATTTATATAAAAAAACAATTTGCCATGTTACACATCTCCCTTTCTCACTTTTCTCCTCATCTCTCTTCCTCTTTGCCCCCTCTCTTTTTCCAGTGCTAGGAGTTGAACCTAGGCCTCTTTCATGCCAGGCAAGTGCTCTTCCACTGAGCTACAACCCCAGACCTTAAAACTACACACACACACACACACACACACACACACACACACACACACACACACACATTTTTTTTTTTTTTTTTTTTGAGACGGGGTTTTGTGAAGTTGTCCAGGCTAGCTTTAAATTATCAGTGACCCCTGTCTCTACACTGGCACCACATCTCTGAATTGCACGATTTTCTCTTCTCCGTAGCTTTGTTTTGTGTTAGTTCGTTCATTAAGACCCCTAACCATATAAAATCCATTTTGACTATTGCTATTTAGAGACCACATTAAGTGATGCACCTGGACATGAAGTTAGGCCATTAAGAAACGAAGCAAAGTGGCACATGCCTGTATCCCAGATACTTGTGAGGCTAAGGCAGGCAGATGTCTTGAGCTCTGGTGTTTGTAGCCATCTTGGGCAACATAGTAAGCCTTTGTCTTTAAAAAGAAATGGGGGAGGGGCAATGAGATAGCTCAGCACACTAAGCACCTGCTTAGTCTTAGTGCAGGGGCCACAGTTCAATCCCCAGCCTCACATGCCATGCTGGCCCCATGACTGGGTGTGCAGAGCTGGCCACCAAGATTAGGCATGGTGGCACATGCCTGTAACCCCACACTCAAGAGGCTGTGATGTTCAAAGCCAGCCTTTGCAATTTAATAAGTCACTGTCTCAAAAATTAAAAAGATCTGGGGATGTGGCTCAGTGATAGAGTACTTCCCTAGAACTTAGCTGGGTTCTACTCTAATACCATATAATAATAATATAAAATTAAAAAGATTTAAGAATTATTATAGAGCATCATTGCTATGGAGGCAGGTGTGGTGGCACACATCTGTAATCCCAGTTACTCAGGAGGTAGAGCAGGAAGCTGACAAATTGGAAGCCAGCCCAAGCAATTTAAGATCCTGTCTCATAAACAAAAACAAGAAAAGAAAACAGAAGAAAAGAATGGAAAAAAGCCCAGGCCTGGGCTGGGTATGTGTAATCTCTGCACTCTGGAGACTAAGACAGGAGGATCTTTGTGAGTTTGAGATTAGCCTGAGCTACAAAGTGAGCTCAAGACCAGCCTGAGCTCCATAGCAAGAACCTGTTTCAAAAAGACAAACAACAAGAAAAAAAAAAAAAAAAAAAAAAAAAAAAAAAAAAAAAAAAAAAAAAAAAAAAAAAAAAAAAAAAAAAAAAAAAAAAAAAAAAAAAAAAAAAAAAAAAAAAAAAAGCCGGGCGTGGTGGCGCACGCCTGTAATCCCAGCACTTGGGAGGCTGAGGCAGGAGGATCGATGTGAGTTCGAGACCAGCCTGTGCTACAAAAGTGAGCTCAAGGCCAGCCTGAACTGCATAGCGAGACCCTGTCTCAATAAGACAAAACAAACAAACAAACAAACAAACAAAAACCAGTTCTGGTGAAGTAGCTCAGCAATCCATGAGTTCAATCCCCAGGATATATGCACAAACAGAAGAATTGTTATTCTGACTAAAGATGAAGCAGCTGAAAACACACCTATGCAATTCTGAAAGAATTACAGCATCTATGATTGCATTAAGAGCCTTCCTTGGCTGGTGATAATGTCACTGCATGTGAATGAATGGCATTGGGAAGTAGATACTCCAGAATTGCATGCATTACTTGACAGGACTTGTCCAGGATAAAAGGTTGCAAAAATCAATATGCCAATGATGGCAGTGACACACAACTTCATCCTGGATGTGAAAGAGGATGAGCTGAAGAGAACCTGGAGATGGTTCCTTAGGAAATGAATATTCAGCAGCTGTTAGAACCAGACACGTAGCCGGGCATGGTGGCGCATGCCTGTAATCCCAGTACTCGGGAGGCTGAGGCAGGAGGATTGCTGCGAGTTCGAGAGCAGCCTGGGCTACAAAAGTGAGCTCAAGGCCAGCCTGAACTGCATAGCAAGACCCTGTCTCAAAAAGGCAAAAAAAAAAAACCAGACACGAGTTCATAGCAGAAGAAGAGGCAAGAAAAAAGTCAACTGAAGCCGGGCGTGGTGGCGCACGCCTGTAATCCCAGCACTCGGGAGGCTGAGGCAGGAGGATCGATGTGAGTTCGAGACCAGACTGGGCTACAAAAGTGAGCTTAAGGCCAGCCTGAACTGCATAGTGAGACCCTGTCTCAAAAAGCAAAAAAAAAAGAAAGAAAAAAACCAACTGAAGAAGAGGAAGACCCTCTAAGAAAATTCACAGTGTGAGGTTTAGCAGGGGCTTTTCCAGATCTCAGAAAACTCCTTGAAAACAAATAGGGTGTCCTATCACACACCTGAAATCCCAGCACTTGGGAGGCTGAAGCCAGAGCTTGAGGCCAGCCTGGGTTACAAACTGAGACTTGTCTCCAAGACGGAAAAATGGAAAAGTGAAAGGTTTTCAGGGGCCCGGTGGGATGGCTCAGTGGCCTAAAGTGCCTGTTTGGGAAAGCCTGGGCGGCTTCAGGGACCATGGTTCAATCCCCAGCACCACATGCTGCGCCAGCCCTGCCCTCGGGGCAGGCTGAGCCGGCCATAAAAATGAGTGAATAAACAAACAAAGGCTCTGAAACAATAAATAAATAAATAAATTAAAAAAAAAAAAAAAAAAAGGTTTTCGGGGCCTGGCGGGATGGCTCAGTGGTCTAAAGCGCCTGCTTTGGAAAGCTTGGGCGGCTTCAGGGACCACGGTTCGATCCCCGGCACCACATGCTGTGCCAGCCCCGCCCTCAGGGCGGGCTGAGTCAGCCAAGAAAATAAGTGAATAAACAGAGGCTCTAAAATGAGAAAAAAAAAAAAAATTAAAAAAAAAAAAGGTTTTCATAATAAAGAGGCATGCATGTGGTGCTGGCGAGATAGCTCAGTGGTCTAAAGTGCCTGCTTAGGCAGGCTTAGGCAACCACAGGGACTGTGGTTTGATCCCCAGCACCACATGCTGCACCAGCTCCACCCTCATGGCAGGCTGAGCGGCCATAATGATAGAAAAAAAAAAAAAGAGGCATGTGCACAGTATCTCCTTGCAGGGAAAACTGTGATAAAAGAGAAACAAACTAAGCAAACCACCCTGAATCCATTTGTGAAGAGCAATACAGTTGCAGGACAAGGTCAAGGGGTTCTTCAGAAGGTCCTCTTTTCAGGAGGTGACATCTTGTTCATCTTACTGCTCTTGAAGACCTCGCAGTAGGGGGACATATGGAAGCAGAAGACAGCAATACTGATGTTCCTGACCCCTTGTGTGTCCCATCGAATGTGTATGTTTTATATTTTTTTAAAGAATATTTATTTATTTATTTATTTACCTTTTTCTTGTTTCAGAACCTTTATTTGTTTATTCACTCATTTTTATGGCTGGCTCAGCCTGCCCCGAGGGCAGGGCTGGCACAGCATGTGGTGCCGGGGATCGAACCGCAGTCCCTGAAGCCACCCAAGGTTTCCCAAGCAGGCGCTTTAGACCACTGAGCCATCCCGCCGGGCCCGAATGTGTATGTTTTTTAAAAGTAAAACAAGGGTTATGGGGAGAGAGCTCTGTGATACAAGTGCATCCTGGCAAGTGCAAGGTCGTGAGTTCGAACCCTGATCCCACATAAACAAACAAACAAACAAATAAATAAATAAATAAAACAAGAGCTTGGGATATAGCTCAGTGGTATAAGAACCTGCCTGGCAACCCCAAGGTCCTGAGTTTGATCCCTGGTATCACACACACACACACACACACACACACACACACACACATACAAAAAGAGTTAAAAATAAAATAAAACAAAAACTTAAGAGAAAAGGAGCTGGGGTGATAGCTCTGTGGCACAAGTACCATCCTGGCAAGTACAAAGTTGTGAGTTCAAACCCCAGTCACACACACACACACACACACACAAAAAAAAAAAAAGAAAAAAAGAAAAGAAAAAGGAAAAGGAAAAAGCTTATAGAATAAAAATATAAAGGAAGTACAATGCATTTGTGTTTTTAACTACAGGGTTATTCCAACAGTCCCAAAAATCTGAGGACATAGCTCCTAAGTAGGGAGCTCTTTCCTACCAGGTGTGAGGCCTCCTGTTCATTCACCAGTAACTACCAGCTCCACCCCCATAGAATCAATACATTGAAAAGATCTGGTATAGTGGTGCATACCTGCAATCTCAGCTCCTCAGGAGGCTGGGGCAAGAGGATTACAAATTTAATTCACTCAGAGCAGCTTCTAGTCTTCATTCTTTTCCATTTTTATTTTGTTTTGTTTTGTTTTCTATTGCAACTTCTTGTATACTCTACTCAGCAAGTGCCCAATAGATGCATTGTTTTTTTAAATCCTGCAAACAGTATTCTTCCTCTATGCTTTCTGTGTTTAGACATACAAGTATGTCCCATTGCATCACTGCTGCCTGCTATATTCAGTAGTCACAAGCATACAGTTGTTCAGCACAGGAGCTACAGCCAATCTATGGTAGCCTATAGATGCTGTAGGCCACATCCTCTGGGCTTGTATAGTCCTGTCCCACACAATGTTCACAAATGACAGAATAATCGAAGGATTTTTTTTTTTTTCTGGCTTTTTGAGACAGGGTCTCGCTACGCAGTTCAGGCTGGCTTTTAGCTCATTTCTGTAGCCCAGGCTGGTCTTGAACTCACGCTGATCCTCCTGCCTCAGCCTCCCAAGTTCTGGGATTACAGGCGTGTGCCACCATGCCCAGCTCTAATGACGTATATGTTAGAGTGCATTTTCATGATTAAGCAACATGTGACTGTCACTTGATGTAGGGCTTACTATCTCCCAAGTACTGTCCCAACTGGCTTACTTCCATTTATTTAATGCCAGCAATTAAATGTTCTGTAGATCTGGGCATCTGGCTGCAGGTAGAGAGCTTGCCTATAAGGTTCTGGGCACATATATACATAATATATCTCAATTCATTTCATATCCCTTTCTTTACCTTCCTTCATCTCTAGATCCCTTCCCCATTTCCCATATGCAAAAGAACTATCTCTCTGCTTTCTATTGTTTACATTTTATTTTGCTCTTTAAATTATATATGCTTTGTGTTTCTCATATAGTGAAACTATGTGATATTTAAGGTATGTGTCTGATTTATTGCATTTAACATTGTGATCTCAAGGTACATCCATTTTCCTATAAATGACTCAAATTTATCCTTCTTTATGGCAAAGTAAAACTCCATTATATATAAATACTGCATTTTCTTTATTCATTCATCTGTTTTTTTTTTTTTTTTCTTGTTTCAGAACTTCTGTTTGTTTATTTATTTTTATGGCCAGCTCAGCCTGCCCTGAGGGCAGGGCTGGCGCAGCATGTGGTGCCGGGGATCGAACTGCAGTCCCTGCAGCCACCCAAGCTTTCCTAAGCAGGCGCTTTAGGCCACTGAGCCATCCTGCCAGGCCCCTCCATTCATCTGTTGATAGACATATAGGCTGCTTCCAAAATGTAGCCATTATAAGTTGTGCTGCTGTAAGTATGGGTATGCATATATTTCTGTAGTATAATGTGTTTAGTTGTTTTGAAAGGATACCTAGAAGGGAATGGAATTTGTAGTATTAGTTTTTGGAGGACTCTCCATACTGCTTACCATAGTGCTTGTCCCAGTTAAGACTCCCACAACATAACTGGGCATGGTGGTGAACACTTGTGTAATCCCAGCCCTGAGAGGCTGAGGCAGGAGGATTGTCATAAGATTGAGACCAGCATGGGCTAGAAAGTAAGCTCAAGGTCAGCCTAAACTGAATAGCAAAGGGGGAAAAAAATCCCATAACAATGTAGAATGATTCCTTTTACCTTCAGTCTCTCCAACATTTAATACACTTTATTTTTTTATTTTTTGGTGGTACCAGGGAATGAACTCAGGACCTGGTACTTGCCAGGTAAGCACTTATTCCACTGAACTATCTCCCTGGTCCCTCCCAACATCTATTACTTTTTAAATTCCTGATGATGGCCTTTGCTGGGTTGGATAGACTGTCAGTATTGTTTGAATTTGCATTTCTCTAATGATCCAAGAAGCTGCACATATTTAAATATATATATTGGCCATTTGTTCTTCTGAGAAGGACCTGTTTATTTCCATTGCACATTTTTAATTTTTTTTTTAATTTTGGGGTCTGATTTTTCTGGGTTTTAAATAATTATTCTATTAAAAAATAAAGTAGACTGGGTGTGGTGGCTTATAATCCTAGCACTGAGGTGGAGGCAGGAGAGTTGTTGCAAGTCTGAAGCCAACCTGGGCTACACAATGAGTTCAAGAACAGCCTGGGCCACATAGTGAGGTCCTATCTTTAAAAAGAAAAAAAAAAGTGTATGCTATAGAAATTAGTCCTCTGTTGAAAACTTTACTAGCAAAATTTTTTCTTCATGCTGACAGTTGTATTTTCAATCTATTGGTTGTTTGCGTCACTGTGTGAAAGCTTTTTTAATTTGACATAATTCATCTGTTAATTCTTGATGTTATTTCTTGTGAAATTGAGGTTCTGTTTGAAAACTCCTTACCTAGAGCCCAATATGGTAGCTCATACCTGCAGTCCTATCACTTGGGAGGCTGAGGCAAGGGAATCCCCATGAGTTCAAGGCTGGCCTGAGCTACATAGTGAGTCTCAAAAAAAAAAAAAATGAAAATAAAATAAATATCTTTACTATATAAGAGGACCCTGTCTCAAATAAAGGACTAGGGATCAGCATATTCATGGCCTTGCTTCCAGTTTCATTTGTATCTTCTTGGTGACAGTACTCTCATCAGGCAGCCATTTGCCCCAGCTATATCACATGCTGCGATACCTTCATTTTCACTATGTTTTCCATCCCAGACCTATTACCTTGGTGTTACTTTCCGTTAAAATCTGGCATCTTGCTGGGCGTGGTGGCACACGCCTATAATCCCAGCACTTGGGAGGCTGAGGCAGGAGGATTGGTGTTAGTTTGAGACTAGCCTGGGCCACAAAAATGAGCCCAAGGTTAGCCTGAACCACATAGCAAGACCCTGTCTCAAAAGACAAAAAAAACTAATAATAATAATTCCAGCATCTTAGTAAGATGAGATAGCTCAGCAGACTAAGTACCTGCTTAGGCAAGCACAGGGACAGGGGTTTGATACCTGGCACCACAGACTGGGCCTGGTGGTGCACACCTATAATCCCACTGCTGGGGAGGCTGAAAACAGGAGGATCACTGCAAGCCCAAGCAGCATACCAAATATGTTTAAAGAAAAAAAAATCCAATACCGTTTAACTTTATATTGTTTTTTTTCTTCTGTCGGGACAGACTGTCACTATGCAGTTCAGGCTGGCCTTAAACTTACTTTGTAGTCCAGGCTGGCCTCAAACCCATAGTGATCCTTTTACTTCAGTTCCACAGTGCTGGGATTATAGGTGTGTGCCATCATGCCTAACAAAATCCAGTATCATTTTGTTGCTTATACAGGGTCTCTATGCAGTTCAGACTCATGGTGATCCTCCTATCTCAGCCTCCCCAGCACTGGGATTACAGGCCTGCATCACTATGCTCCATTTTGGGGCCAGCACTGCGCTCCTGGGTTCTGAGGCGGGCAAGACATGAGGTACTGGAGATCAAACTTAGGGGATCAAATTTGAGACCTTGTGTTTGCCAGGCAGGTGTTTAGAATGCTGAGTTATTTCCCTAGCCCTCCAGAATCTTTAAAAACTTTCCTTACATACCTCTTTCTTCATGAGGCTATCCCTGATTTCACTCAAGTAGAATATACGTGAGACCTTGTCTCAGAAAAAAAGAATATTTCTGGGCTGGCCAAATGGCTTAGCAGATTAAAGCACCTGCAAGCAGGCACAGGGGCTGGGGGTTATCCCACCCCCAGGACACTCTGAGAGGTAATTGAGACTGAGCGTGGTGGTGCTCTTGGGAGCTGTAAACAGGCAGAGCACGAGTCTGGTCTAGCAGCAAGACCCTGAACACTCCATAGACCCCTGAAATACAAAAAAAAAAAAGTATTTCTGTTATAATGTACTATAAAATACTATTGTTATAATAGTAGATATATAGATATAGATATATATGTATATATCTATATCTATATATCTACTGTTAGTCACATAAAAATATAGCACATAAGTCCTGTTTATTAGCTTGACCCAGAAACATAAAGGTACATACTGATTTTCTTGTTTTATAAAAGAATTGTAGTTGCAAGCAGACTGTGGTGGCATGTACCCGTCATCTCAGCTACCTGAGAGGCTGAGGTGTGTGAGTTTAAGATCAGCCTAAGCAACACAGTGAAATTCTGTCTCAAAATAAGAAAGAAAAGAAATGAAGCATGGCATATAGAAGAAGGAGAAGAAAGAGAATGAGAAGGATGGACCTGCCAGACAGCTCAGCAGGGCCGGCCAGATAACTCAGTGGACTAAAGCACCTGCTTAGGGAGAGCAGAGGGGCCAAGTTTGTTCCTTGTGTGCTGTGCTGGCCCCGCCCTGACACGGCGATTGAGACTGGACATAGTGGCCAAGAGTTCAAAGTTAGTTTGAAGTGTACAGTTTAAGACCAGTCTAAACTATATGCAAGAGCCCTTCTGAAAAACAAAACAAATATGGGGCTGGGGAGATAGCCCAGAGGGATAAGCACCTGCCAGGCAAAGCACAAGGTCCTGACTTTGATCACTGGTACTGAAAAGAAAGAAAGAAAGAAAGAAACAAAGAAAGAAAGAAAGAAAGGCTGGGCGTGGTGGCTCACGCCTGTAATCCCAGCACTCGGGAGGCTGAGGCAGGAGGATCGGTGCGAGTTCGAGACCAGCCTGGGCTACAAAAGTGAGCTCAGGACCAGCCTCAACTGCATAGCGAGACCCTGTCTCAAAAAGACAAAAAAAAAAAAAAAAAAAAAAAAAAAAAAAAAAAAAAAAAAAAAAAAAAAA
>PVJA010013639.1:0-26515 GCA_004027025.1 Myocastor coypus | reverse complement strand
GAAAGAACAACCAAAACAAAACCCACTCAAAATCTGAAAATACTCACTCTCTAAATCATTAGGATGCTTTATTGTACTTTATGTAACATGTACAGAGAGCCCCCATCCCCGTTACTGAGGATTGAGCCCAGGGGTTGGCACTAAGCTATGTCCTCAGCCCCAGGTTTTAAAATTTCACTTTTAATTTTGGGGATCTAGAGAGATGGAGGAAAGGGGTTGATGGGGAGGGGAAATGAAATGAAAAGAATCAGGATATGTTAAGGGCATGCATTTTTTTTTTTTACATGTTTATTTTTATTGAATCTAATGTTCAGGCTCTGCACTTGCTCCTTTGGCTTCTGTTATAGTTTGTGTCTAGCTGTCCCCAAGAGCCTCATGCAGTCATTGGGCGGGGACTTCTATAGATTGAGACTTGACTCACGAGTCACTGGGATTATGTGTTTTATTAGTACTGATCTAGAATTTGAGACTTGATCCATGATCCCTGGGATTATGTGTTTTAAGTACTTCTGGGATTATGGATGTAGCCTAAGGCAGATAAGGCTGAGGTGGAGAGCCTGAATGTAATATAAAGAGAGACAGAGACAGACTGAAGCTGTTGCTGTCTGCTGCTCTGGTTGGTCGATTGCCTCTGTTGCCATTGTTGCTGTTCCGCCGCCATGAACTGGATGCTCCCTGCCCTGTTCCACTCAGCCTTGGGCCAGCTGAATATGGACTGAAATCTCCAGTAACTGTGAGCTAAATAAACCTTTCCTTCCTTCATTTTGAGTGTTGGGTATTTGTCCCAGCAATGATTAAAAAGTGACTAAGACAGTTTCCAAACACAATCTTACACAATGTGGCATCTCATTAAGGGTTTGAAAACAAGGAGAGAAGGAAAATATTAACAAATAATAATCAGCAAGGTCTAATAACTTACTAAGTTAAGCAGAAAAATAACATTTTTTCCAGAAAAAAACATTTATTTTTAACACTATATTCAACTTTACTCATTATTAAAAAGCTTACATTTTCATATAGTTACCATAAATGGGAGTTTAGATTTGGAGGACAATTGTGAAATATAGCTGTAAATACCCACCAAAGTGTGATTTATATTTGGACAGCCCTCTTCAGTGTGAAGATCTGCACATCTGGCTTGGCAGGGGAAGCATGCAGAGTGCACACAAGTTACTCTGAGCTGCCAGAAGCACTTCAGGGAGCAAGGGAAGAAAAGACCACAGCGGCTGCTGAGCACAGCTAATCTCGTCCTCCCTGCACTGCACACGATGTGCTCTGTGGTATCTACAACAGACAATTCCATGGAGAGTGGGGGAGAGAAAAAGAACGAGAAAAGAAGCACGAGAGGCTGGGCACAGGTGTCCACTCTGCACGAGGAATAAAAACATTACCATTAAAATGCACTAATAAATAGATAAATAAATAGATAAGAATTTTAAAAACTTAATGATTGACAGTCTAATCACTTAATAATTCTTGTTCAAGACATAACAAAGTAGATGGTTCACTATGAAGGTATTTTATTTGAAAGTTCCACTCTGAAAAGTATTTCAAAACGTTCTAGAAGTATTCAACACAAGCTTAAATCACTTGTTTTCTCTTGGGAACATTCATTATGAGAACTTAAAAAGGGAAGCCCTTGCTGTATTAAGACATAAGACTGAAGCCGGGCGTGGTGGCTCACGCCTGTAATCCCAGCACTTGGGAGGCTGAGGCAGGAGGATTGGTGTGAGTTCGAGACCAGCCTGGGCTACAAAAGTGAGCTCAAGGCCAGCCTCAACTGCATAGCGAGACCCTGTCTCAAAAAGACAAAAAAAAAAGACATAAGACTGACTGTGAAGGCTGGCTGGCAGTGGAAAGGAGCAGACAGCCATGCGAAATCAGACGGCTCACAGGCTCTCTTGCCTTGCAGGGAGTGCACGCATTTTTTTTAAAGGATTTTTTTTTAGAGCTTTATTTATGTTATGGGTGGTTCAGCTTGCCCTGGGGGTGGGACTGGCACAGCATGTCGCGTCAGGGATCAAACTTCAGTCCCTGTGGTTGCCTAAGCTTGCCTAAGCAGGCCCTTTAGACCACTGAGCTATCTCATCGCCCCAAGAGTGCATGCATTTTAAGTTGTATGTAAACATCATGTACTGCAAATTTACTAGGACATAAAATGTATTCCTTTTATCTAGGTTTGGGCTCAAATTTTAAAATCCCCATGCTTCAGCTTTATAAAATGCTGAGGTCGTCGGGGCTGGGGAGATAGCTCCGAGGCACAAATGCCTGCTGGGCAAGTGCGAGGTCGTGAGTTCGAACCCTGGTCCCACAAAAAAAAAAAAAAAAAAGTGCTGAGGTCTTAGGCCTAGTCTGCTGCTGTCAGGCTGAAGAGATAAGAAAAAGCCACTTGCCAGGTTGCCCAGCTGGCTCAACTGGTAGAACTGTGTGAGGCTCCTAATCTCAGTTCTGTGGGTCAGGCGACTACTTTCTTATTCTCAAGATTAAGGTCGATTCAATCCCCAGTATCTCAAAAAACAAACAAACAAATAAATAAATATTAAAAAAGGACAGTGGTCTTACCAAACAATTCTTTGGCTGACAGACTCTAGGAAAAACAAACACCTGGGGAATCCTTTTTCTCTTTTCTTTTCCTTTCCTTTCTCCCTTCCTTCCTTCCTTCCTTCCTTCCTTCCTTCCTTCCTTCCTTCCTTCCCTTTTATGGGCTTGAACCCAGGGCTTTCTCACTGAGCTACATCCCCAATTCTTTTTCTATTTTCTTTGTCTTTTCCTGTTCCTTTCTTTATTTTTAATTTTGGTACAGGATCTGGCCAACTACCTAAACTGTCCAAGGTGGGCTTGAGTTTGCAATAGGCCTGACTTAGCCTACTGGACTTCTGGGCTTACAGGTGTGCACCACCAACTCTGGCTGCATCTTGTCAAGCAGTTCAGGCTGACCTTGAATTTTTTTTTTTTTTTAAATGAATACAGACTGTTTTTTTTTTGTTTGTTTGTTTTTGTTTTCTTGTTTCAGAACCTTTGTTTGTTTATTCACTCATTTTTATGGCCAGCTCAGCCCGCACCGAGGGCAGGGCTGGCGCAGCATGTGGTGCCGGGGATCGAACTGCGGTCCCTGAAGCCACCTAAGCTTTCCCAAGCAGGCACTTTAGACAACTGAGCCATCCCGCTGGGTCCCTGACCTTGAATTTTCTACAGAGCCCAGGCTGATCCCATATTTGGAAGGCTGAAGCAGGGGAATTGATTGAGCTCAGAAGTTGAGGCCCAGAAGCCTGGGCAGTAGTAGATATTGATACATTGTCTCAGACAAAAAAAAAAAAAATCCAGACAGAAAGTAGTTTATTTGATAGGCAACAGAATCACTAGTAATTTTCTGTTTCTCTACCCTCATTTGTACTATTATTTGAAAACAGTTTGTGCAATAAAAACATTTTTGAAAAATCAGGGTGAGGATAAGGACAGAACAATATGCTGGTCAAGCCTATTCTTGACAAATGGGCTCCATATTCAAAGCTGCCTTAGGGCTTTCAGAGAGAGAAATACGCACAGAAAATGATGCTTTGCTTTATGTTTGAGCAGTGAGCAACACAGCACGTTAGACTCGGGTTGTGGAGAGGAGGAAGTGGAAAGCAGCCTCCCTGCTGTGTCAATAGGCTCTGTTTTGAGTTTAACCATGGAATACTGACAGCTACGCAAGGTCAGAGTGCAGAGCCATGTGGCTCGTGTCCAGTGTTACAGTATGTATCTAGATGTCCTCCCAACCTCTCATGCAGTTATGGTATAGCAAAGCTTTTCCAAGGTGGCTGAATGTAGAATTTGTGACTGGTGCATTGTGTAGTGCTGGGATTGGGGGTGTGAGTGCTATACCCACCCTACAGTAGCCAGCTTATAATATAAGGGAGGAAGAAAAGAGTCTTGTTTTTCTGCTTTTTACTATCGTTGCTTTTGCTGTCTTCCACCCCCATGCCACCTGCCTTGGAGCCACATGGTTATGGACTGCAATCTCCACAAACTGAGCTAATAAATCCCCCCCACCCTTTAACTTCGTGTGTCAAGTATTTTATTTCAGCAATGAGAGAAAAGTAACTAAGACCCCCCAGCTTGGGAAGAAGTGGTGGCTGAAATTTACGTTTTATTCTCTAAGCTGGTGAAAGCTGGCATAGGTGGTATCTGCCCATGTGATATATTTTGTTCTAATTTTCACCTTTGTGAAGGCCTCTCAGGCCATCAGAGAGCCCCTCCTATGCATCCTGGAGTGGGCTCATGATGTTGTGTGTTGGAGTTTATCTCAGAAAAAAAATTAAAATAATTCCTGAGCAATGTGAACTCCTCATACTGTATGAATCACATGAAGCTCTTTTTGTTTTGTTTTTATTTTTTGGTACCAGGGGTCAAACTCAGGACCTTGTGTTTGCCAGGCAGGTGCTTATGTCACTGAGCTATTTTCCCAATATGAACTTCTATTTGGGGGTAAAGGGTTGAAACTACTCTGTAGTTCAGGCTGACCTTGAACCCATTATGTAGCACAGGCTGGCATCAAATTCACAGCAATCCTCCTGCTGAGATTACAAGTGTGCACCAGCATGTCCAACAACATGAACTTCTTAATGTTTCCCAAACATCAAACTCTCAACTCATGCCTGGAAAGTTCTTTATTCTTTTCTGTTAGCACATTTAAAATTTCACATTAAGGGCTGGTGAGGTAGCTCAGTGGACTAAGTGTCTGATTTGGCAAGTGCAGAGACCAGGGTTCAATCCCGGTCTCACATGCTGCACACCTCCGCCTACCCCCATGCTGAGCCAGACAACGGAGTCAGGGTGTGGTAGCACATGCCTGTAATCCCAGCAGTGGAGAGGTTGAAAACAGGAGGATCACTTTGAGTCCAAGCAGCATAGTGAGGCCCTGTACCAAATACAGAAATGAAAAAAAAAAAAAAATTCAGATCAGCAGCACTTGCCTGGGATATCCACCCTGATATTTCCTTTCCTCTGGTGTTGCTATCTCTTTTCTCATAAACGCTCCTCAGTGTTTGGAGCAACATTCTATTAGCACCTAGCATTTTCTGATCTTATTAGCCTGAGCCACCCCAAGTAGCCTTTCTCCTCAAACCTTAGTGACTCTGCTACTGCTTTTGTTAGCAGTCAAATAGGTCTGGGGCCTTGAGGGAGTCTGCAAAAGATGAGAACACAATACAGCTGTGGCTTGAGTGACATCTGAAGAAGATTAAAGTCACAGTGGC
This sequence comes from Myocastor coypus, assembly GCA_004027025.1. Lineage (NCBI taxonomy): Eukaryota > Metazoa > Chordata > Mammalia > Rodentia > Myocastoridae > Myocastor > Myocastor coypus. Next base: position 21,278 of record PVJA010013639.1, on the reverse strand, counting down.
CAAGTCCACATACTTCCCTGAGGGATAAACCAAAGTTTGGGATTATTGGTACCACCCTTTGAGATTTCCTATATAAATAAACCATTATCTCATTAGGGGTGGGCCATCCTCTCTCACCTACTCAGACTAAGAGTGAAACTACTAAAACTAAAACTATAGATTATTCATCCATGTTAGTGACATCATTCATGTAGACTCCCTATATGACCTGTTTCCCATTGGATCAGTATTACTGTAAAGGTTGATACATTGCATTGACTTGAGAAGTTTAGAAGTTTAATGAAGTGACACAGCAGGGGCCAGGGTTGTCACTTTGTAAACATCTTCATCTTGTGCAAGAGGAGGGCAGGGAGATAGTGTGAGTGCTACACTGCCCTAAGGGTGGTAGCTACTCACAATATAAAGAAAAGAGGCTTGCTCTCTGCCCCATTTTGTTCTTGTTGTTTTCTGCTACCTTGAAGCATTGCTCCTGTGCCATACCCCCATCTTGTAGTCAGTCAGCTGATTACAGGCTGAAACCTCCACAAACTGTGAGCTACCAGTAGTTTTTCTTTCTTAATTTTGGATATCTGGTATTTTGTCTCAGCAATGACACAAAAGTAACCAAGATAATTACATAAATGACTATTCTTATAATCTTTTTTTTTTTTTTTAAGAATTTTTAACTTTTATTTATTTATTTTTTTCTTGTTTCAGAACCTTTGTTTGTTTATTCACTCATTTTTATGGCCGGCTCAGCCCACCCTGAGGGCAGGGCTGGCGCAGCATGTGGTGCCGGGGATCGAACTGTGGTCCCTGAAGCCACCCAAGCTTTCCCAAGCAGGCGCTTTAGACCACTCAGCCATCCGGCCGGGCCCCTATTCTTATAATCTTATTGGTTGACCATAATGTTGTCCCTATGTTGTGATTTGCTGTATAAAACATCCATTGAGAAGTGAGCTCACTGAAAACCCATTTAAGACCACTCTTATCTCTCAAGAGCTAGTCCTAGCTCCTATTCCTTTTCTCCAATAGATTTTCTTACTCTTAACTCCATTGAAGCCAGGGAAATAACTCAGCCACATAAACACCTGGCAATCACAAGGTCCCGAGTTTGATCCCCTATACCACTAAAAACAACAAAACAACAACAAAAAAAACAATGGGACAACATCCATTGTTCCTTAGAATTTGTTCTTTGACTTAGGGGAACAGGGAACATGAACTTGGTATATCTTATATCTAGCAGTTTAGGAGTTACATTTATTTTACTTTTATCGTTTGGAAGTCCTATATTATCTTGGAGTTCCCTCTGAGATAATTAGAAGGAAGTAATAGTTTGCTTTTATTGCATGGATTCTAGATTGCGACTCCTCCCGATAATTGGAAATTGTCTTCCTTCTTTATCATTGCTTAAGACAGGGTACAAAAATTCTTACATATTGTTTCGGTTAAAATGATGATAAATTTAATTTGACAGCATAGGAGGATTAGGATGTTTTTCTGATGGGACATCTTACTTTTCCTTCCTTAATACAAACAAGGCCTTGTATTACTGTTTTATATATGCTATATTTGAATTTACTAGTTGCTGAATCTACTTGTATTCTTTATTTGATTTGTTTGATGATGTCATACTCAGCATTTGCAAGGGAATAAAATAGGAATAAATTTAAAACAGGACACATAATTTATAGGAAATTTTATCTTCATTTTTGAGGCAGGGTCTTGCTGTGCAGTTCAGGATAGTTTTGAGATCACTTTGTAGCCCAGGCTGGTGTCAAACTCCCAGTGATCCTCCTGCCTCAGCCTCCTGAGTGCTGGTGTTACTAGTGTGCACCACCATACCTGGCAAGGAAATTTTATAATATTAACCCAAAAAGCCAAATTTAGAAGAGTGCAGGATATCTTTCCATGCTCTAGAAAGCCAAAGAATCCAGCTGAGGGCCTGGATTCCCTAGTAATGTTCTGCATGAATCCAGCTGGAGGCCTAGACCCCGTGACAATGTCTAATGAAAGTTTTTATCAAGGATTTTCACTGGAAAGACCCAAGGGCCAGTGACGGAAACTAGAAAACCTGTGCCAGCGGGGCAGATGATCTGTGTTAGCAGACTAAGAGATCTGCAAGGAGCCAGGAGGCAATGCTCAAAGTAAGGACCAGAATTCCTCCTGAAGAGAGCTGCGGCCTCCTCAGCAGTACTGAAGACCTCTGATGGTAACAGCTGAGTTCATACCAGGAAAATCAGCATCAAAAGTTTCCAGGAGCAGTCAACAGCACACTGTCTTCTCCTTTAGTTCTCCTTTTATGCTGTTGCTAACAATCTTCAGGAGGGGCTTCCATACCCAGAACCATTCTGGGTCAGTTCACCTGGGTGTTACAAGTTGTCCATTAGTTAATACACCGTAGATGGTTACAAGATGGGTTGTTTTCTTTTACACAGCAGTGCTAGAGAAAGTTAGCATTATTCCTCCCTCAGTAGACAGATACTAACCAAAAATGTAAATTTATGGGGCTGGTGGGACAGCTCAGAGGCATAAGTGCCTGCCTGGCAAGTGTAAGATCCTGAGTTCAGACCCTATAAGATGGATTTATCTAGGAAATATACATGCACATAATCTTTGTCTATCCCATATGAAATTCTAAGAAACACTGGTTATTCTGCCAGCTAGTTAGCTATTCTTAGAGCAACTGCCATTATCAAAGCAGAAGACAGGTTTCCCCAGTACCTTCTGATTAATGCCTCACAGAGGCCAGTGGGCATTTTGCCCAGATAAACAGCTGTGTTCCTTTCTAGAGACAGATCTCTGGTTGCATGGAACCAGTGAAAGCCCAAAGAGCAACTTTGGGTCATGGTTTTGGCTCCTCAGTGGAAGCTGGGTTCTGATAGCCCAACTAGGAGGTAACCATCAGAGAAATCTCCACTCATCTATTATTCCCCGCCTATACTCTTCTGTGAGGTGAGATGAAAAACTCTCTCAGTGGTCACTCTCCAGAGTGACCTGAGATGACGCTATCAGAGTCCTCTTAAGCCTCCATTAAGAGCTGAGTTACAGAGTTGGCCTTCTCACTCTGCTCATAAGATAGACTCTGCACCCTTCAGCTATGTCTTGATACTGCTATGGAGCCAGAAGCAGGTAAATACAACCTTCTCAGTCCCCTGAGAAAGTTTTGATAGGATGAAGGTCTAAGTTAAGAGAGAGTCCCTTGAGTTTTTTCTCTTCATTCCAGTTCACCAGGCATTAGCTTTGGGACTCTTTGGCTCACTAAATGACTTTCTAAGCAACAGTGGACCTCCCGTCCAGGAGGCTGAGGAAGCTTACAAAAACTGTCTGCTTTTAACACAGGAGGACAGCTATCAGAGGAATGATTTACACACACACACACACACACACACACACGTTAACTAAGGATGGATACAAAGTTCTAGAGAGCCTCTTTTGTCACATATGTATGTATATATGTATGAAAGGAAAAACTGATAAATGTGCTATTACTACATGTAACTTGTGATTGCTAAGCAATAGGTATAAGTTTTAACCTGTAAGCTCCATAAATATATTGCAGATGCAGAGAAAGAAATTTTATAGTGGAATTTGAGTGAAATTTAGTCTTATCTTGATGCTAAAGGAAGACTGCCTAGGTGATTAGTTAGAAAACACAAAAGTGAGCCGGGCGTGGTGGCTCACGCCTGTAATCCCAGCACTCGGGAGGCTGAGGCAGGAGGATCGGTGCAAGTTTGAGACCATCCTGGACTACAAAAGTGAGCTCAAGGCCAGCCTCAACTGCATAGCGAGACCCTGTCTCAAAAAGACAAAAAAAAAAAAAAAAAAAAAGTCTTAGAGACTTCTTTGTCCTAGAGCTCAGGGTGGGATTTTTCTGAGCTGTTACTTGATTCTATCTCTAGAAGTGATCTCTTTTGCAGAAGGAAAGTGCTTCAGTCATTTCCAATATTTCATCACTGGTTTTCAAAGATTGGAAAGCAGTGGTACAGGTCTTTTGATTACTGGTTGAATTTTGCTAGAAGGGCTTCCTTTTTAAACATGATGGTTATAGCTGCAATTAATTTTAGCTTGTGCTTTTGGAAACAGTGCAGTGAGAAGTGTGAGTTTTGGAGGACGGTAGGGGTGTGCGTTGTTAAGTGTGGCTAATCCAAAGCTGACCTATCTTCTGGTTACTGTCCAGTTGACAGCCACCTGCTCTGAAACAAGTCATCTCAGGGGACACCAAGAGGACACATAGAAACCAAGTAGGGATTAACAGGGATGGCTATTTTCCCCTGCTCCTCCCCCCTCCAGCTGCTTTTGAGAAATTCAGTGTCAAGTTTTCTTATTCCTAGGTTTGGGAAGATAGCTCAGTGGTCTAAGCCCCATCCTGGCAAGCACAAAGAGCTAAGTTTGACTCCTGCTACCATATGTCATGCCAGCCCTGGAGCCCCAGGTTGGCCATACTACCCTAAGACCAGGTGTGGTGGCAAAAAACTAATCCCAGTGCGGGGGAAGCTGAGACAAGAGTATCAGTAGGAGTCTGAACTACATAGCAAGACCCTGTATCAAAATAAATAAATAAAAATTTTAAATTATTTTACTATTTTTCTTCATCCCTGGAACTTGACCCTCATCTATCAAGAAGAGAAGGAGCTATTTGATATTGTTCTGCATATGCACATGGTCTGTCTACCTCCTAAAAGCAAAATGAAACACAGAGGGAAGTATTTATTTGTTTATTGAGGAACCAGGAATTGAACTCAGCCCCTTGTGCTTTCCAGGCAAGCACTTGTTCTACTGAGCTATCTCCCCAGCCCTGGAAAGTATTGATTATAATATTTCACAACTAGAATTGTACTGTAAGAGAAAGGGAAAATAGAATTACCTTACAGGCTTCCTTTGAATTAAGAGATAACTCTTACATTTAAAATGTTCTTTGTTTGCTTGTTTTGTCTTTTTGAGACAGGGTCTTATGCAGTTCATACTGGCCTTGAGCTCATTTTATAGCCCAGACTGGTCTCAAACTCCCAACAATCCTCCTCCCTCAGTTTCCCCAGTGCTAGGATTACAGGCCTATGCCACCTTGCCTGGTTCTTCAAAATGTTAATGTAAGCCACAAGAAATTCAGACACCTTTGACTTTAAGGCATGATCTGATACACCCACCATCACTGAGCCTGAGACTTCCTCCCTTTCCCTTTGGAGCCTAAGGGTGAGGTTTCCAAGGCAACCTTAATCAAAGCCTCATCCACTACTACTGAGCCTGAGGTTCTTCTCACTTGCACTCAGTAACCTCAGACAGATCAAACAAGATCTGGGAAATTTTTTCAGATAACCCCAGTAAGTAAATTGAGGTATTTCGAGGACTTATTCAGACCTGTCAACTAGACTGGAAAGATATAAAGCTACTCTTAAACATTGACTTCTAAGGGGAGACAAACAGCATTATAAGCTATTAAATTTGGAGATGAATATCATATTGTTAATTTTAGAAGGCCAGAAGACACGCAGCCAGGGGAACAGCTGTTTCCTATTGGAGCCCAGGCAGTCCCTACACAAGATCCCTAATAGCCAGACAGGGGATTGGAATAGGAGACAACTTCAGACATGCATTATTAAAGGTCTAGAAAGGGCAAAAACTAAGTCCTTAAATTTTTTTAAATGGTCAATTGTTCAGAGAAAGATGAGAACCCCTCTGCTTTCTTAGATCTTTTATGAGAGACATGGACAAAATATGTATCCTTGGCTCCTTATTTGATAAAAGGATAGATTATTTTTAAAGACAAGTTTATTACCCAGTCAGCTTAAGATATTAGGAAAATGCTATGAACATAGCTTTTGCTCCAGATAGCTCCCTTGATACTTTAGTGAGAATTGCCTCTGTAGTATTAATTAATTAATTAATTTATTTATTAGCAAAAAGTAGATTTTATTACAGTAGCAACTGTGGCAAACCAACTCTAGGGCCACAACTATAGCACTACCCTTCTCTCCTGCCCATCTGCCCTAGTGGGATTTAGGACTCAGCTCCCTTAGTATTTTATAATCAGGACCAGAAGGAGGGCAAGAGGAAAAAACAGTGACCAAAAGAAAATTGTTGCCTTGGTTACAGCCCTAAAATGAATAGATTCTAAGCTTGATTCTTGGAGTTCCAAGAAGAGCTCCACAAGGAAACTCAACTGCTACTATTGCAGAAAGCCAGGCCACCTTAGGAGAGAATGCAATAAAAACTGTCCCAAAGGAAACACCCTGAGCCATACTCTGATTGCAAAGAGAACACAGGAAGTCAGACAGCCCCTTCAGGTGAAGGCATCAGACCCATCTTAGCAGATGGTCCAGCAAGACTGAAGCACTCTGGGGTGTTCTCTGCCTTCTCCCTCAGGCAGACTGTCATGTCCATGGAGGAGCCCCAGGTGATCATTACCGTAGAGGGAAAAGAAACTAACCTATTACTTGACTTTGTCATTTATTTTCAACCTTAGCCTTCCTCCCAGAAGTCATACTTCAGTGAATCTCTCCAGGGGAGATAACTCACCATTTCTCATAACCCTTAGGCTGGCTAGGATGGGTTTCTCTCCACTCATTCCTTTTTAATTATGCATGAAAGTCCAGTTTCCCTCTTGGTAAGAGATGCCTTCTTTGAATACTACAATATACATGCACCTAGGTCAGATACCCTGGTTCCCTGTGTGGAGATAGATAAACCTGAAGTATGGGAAACTAATGGTAGAATAGGTAGAGCAATCAGAGCTGCTCTAGTGCAAATATATGTATCAAAGGACCTATTTTTCCCCATCAGACAGAATAGCCTCTGAGGCCTGAAGTTAAAAAGAGCATTATTGCTTATAATCAACAACTCCAGTGCACAAGATGTACTTACATACTGTTACAACCTTCACGACACTCCAGTTTTGGGAGTTCAGAAATCTAATGGGGAGTGGAGGATAGTACAGGACCTTCAACTGGCAAATGAGGCAGTATCTTAAGATACTGTGGCAAACCCTTCTCATTTGCCAGTTGAAGGAAGATATCATCTGGTGGTATCTAACTCCTACATTCTCTTTTCTCAGATCCCAGAAGATGTCAGTTGTTTTTCAGTGTTCAATCTTCTTCTGTATTCCATTATATACAAGTTCACAGTTTTGTTTTTGTATTGGTCTGGGTTTTACTTAGAGGAACAGAATAGACATAATATAAGGAATGGATATTAACACAAAATTTACAATCTATAAGGAATTATAAGATTGGCTTACAATAGTCAGCCACAGAGTCAGATGAGGAAGCATGGACAGGGCATCTATACTCTCCGGACTGAGAATTCAATCCCGAGGTCTAGACTTCACTGCAGCACTCTGTGTAAGTCTCTATCCATTGGCTGATGGGTCTACGATGGAAGACTGAAGAGTCTATAATGGACGCTGAAGAGTCTGTGATGGATGGTGAAAGATCCAAGCTGGAGGCCGAAGAGTCTGCGCTGCAAGCCAGATGATGAAGTCCAGGCTGAATGTGAAGACTGGAGCTTCTCTGACGAAGTGAAGTGTTGATTCCTCCTTCAGCCCTTTAAAAAGTCTTTTTGTGCTCAGTCATTCTGACATGGGCCCATTGCACCTTAGGGTGGAACCAATCATACCCCAGGATGGGCCCTTGATCTCACTCTAGAGAGAAAGCCAATCATATCCTAGGCAGGCCCTGATCACACTCCAGGGAGGAACCAACTGTACCCCAGAGTGGGACTCCCAAAAGGGAACCAGGCCGCTGAGTCATTCAACCAAGTTGACACATTGTATCAACCACGACAGTTTTACCTTTGAAAATCTTTATGAACAGACTTCTCAACTGACTTAGATTGTGCTTCCTGGAGGGATCAGAGACAGTCTTTGTCTTTTTAGGCAAGTGCTCTCCCACAGCTTGGAATGTTTTGAATTTTCCTAAGTCACAGTCTTGCAATATGTAGGTGATAGGCCCCCTGGAAAGAACTCTCTAACCAAGGCACACATGCTTTGCTGAATTTCCAACAGAAATTATAAGGTCTCTAGGTCTAAGGCACAACTTTGTGGCCTTGAGGTATAATACTTGAACCTTATTCTATCTAAGGGAATGTGAAGGCTAGGGGAAGAGAGAATTAAACCAATACTTCCTTTCTTCAGCCCCAAGACTCTAAAACATTTACGGGAATTCCTAGGAATTATAGGCTTTTGTTGCCTTTGGACTGGAGGGCATGATGAGATTGCACAACCCCTTCTATCAGCTTACAAATGAAGCCCAAGAGGCAGATACTCATATTTTAACCTAGGAGCCTGATTACCAAACTGCATTCCAGAAGCTTAAACAGATATTTCTAAATCTTCAGCATTGAGCCCACTGACAGGACACTGTTTCAATCTGTATGTTGATGAAAGGCGGGACATGGCTTTGGGAGTGCTTACTCATGATTGAGGACCTGCCAATGCCCTGTAGGGTATCTGAGTCATGAATGAGACATTGTGGCAAAGGGATGGCCTGCATGCCTTAGAGCTGAGGCTATGGTGGTTCTCCCGGCAGTGGAGGCACCCAAGCTGACTTTAAGCAAGATCTCACTACATATATACTTCACAATGTGCAAGGACTTTTGCCAAAGAGGGCCTATGACTATCATAACTGACTTCTTAAATACTAAGCTCTCTTTTGAGAAGGACCAGCCATTCAAATAAAGACATGCTCTTCCTTAAACCTTGCTGCTTTTCTATCTATCTATCTATCTATCTATCTATCTATCTATCTATCTTTCTTTCTTTCTTTCTTTCTTTCTTTCTTTCTTTCTTTCTTTCTTTCTTTCCTTCTTTCTTTTCCTTTCTCCTCCTCCTCCCTCTTCCCTCTTCTTCTTTTTCTTTTCTTTCTTTCTTTCTTTCTTTTTTTTTTTTATATAAGTACCGCGCGCTAACCGATTGCGCCACTGGAGCTTCTTTCTTTTTTTTTTAAGACAAGGTCTTGTTATGCAGTTCAGGCTGAACTTGAGCTTACTCTGTAGCCCAGGTTGGTCGCAAACTCCCAGAAATCCTCCTGCCTCAACCTCCTGAATGCTGGGATTACAGGCCTATGCCACTGTTCTAGGCTTCCTATTACTTTTCTACCAGAAAAAAAAAAAAAAAAGAAATGAAATGAAAAGACATGACTGCAAACAAGTTATTCTTGATATATACATAGCCAGAGACTTATTGGACACACCCCTTACCAATTCTGATGCGAACCTTTTTTGTGATGGCAGTTCCTTCATGGAAAATGGGACAAGTAAGGCAGGGTATGCAATAATCACTTTACATTACACACTTGAATGTTCCTCCCTTGCCCTGGGACTGGTGCCAACCTATCAGAACTCATAGCTCTGACAAGAGCTTTACAACTCAGTGCAGCACAGAAAATGTTCATACTGATGATGTTGATATGTGATTCACTCCTACTATAGGACAACTTAGTAGAAAGGTCTCCATGTGTTGAAACAAAGAAATAAGCCCTATTCTCATTGGCCTTTTATTTATTTATTTATTTATGTTATGGCTGGCTTAGCTTGCCCTGGAGGTGGTGCTGGTGCAGCATATGGTGCCAGGGATCAGTCCCTGAGTTTGCCTAAGCTTGCCTAAACAGGTGCTTTAGGCTGCTGAGCTATCTAACTGGCCTTTATTTATTTATTTATTTATTTATTTATTGTCTTTTTGAGAAAAGGTTTCAGTATGCAGTTCAGTCTAGCCTTGAGCTCAGTTTTGTAGCCCAGGCTGGTCTTGAACTCACACCAATCTAAAAGTAGACTTCTAAGCTAAGACTAAGGAGAGGACTGAGACTATAGATTATATATTGTAATATTATAATTATATATATTAATGATGTCCTCTATGTACATTTGCTATGTGACCTGCTTCCTACTGGATCAATATTACCTAAGCAACTATACTTGTAATCTTATTGGTTGTGGGAAGAAAGCATGAAGTGTGTTGTTGTTAAGGTATGCATGTTTCCAATTATGTATGTACAGAACAGCTCTGGAAAAGTGTAAGAAAGTAACAGTCTTTGGAGAGAGAAATGGCCTGAGGAAAAACTCTCTGATCAGAATCCCTTAGAACTGATGTTCTAACCTAACCTTGAAAGCCATATTCAGTATTCATGGTATTTGGAGCTAGGACCATTTCATAGAGTAGGAGTTGGGGGTTATTACTGAACTGGCTTTGCTGTAAAGTGAGCTGAGCTGTCTCCAGAACACTGGGTCTATTTTGCCATGTGATGCCTGTCTGTGTGATGGTAATTACAGAGGCCATTGTGATGCTGAACACCAGGCTGGTGGACCTTACATCCTCTGGAACTACAAGCCAAATAAACCTCCTTTCTATATATCTTACCCTGTGGCTGTCAGTACTAGCTCCAGAAGATAGCAGAGAGATCTTTTACTAAATATCTTTTTTTTTTTTTTTTTACATTTTATTTGTTCCACATATGTGTATTTGCCTATGTCTCTATTTCTATGTGTCTATGTATGTATATATGTGTCTGTCTGTCTTTGTAGTACTGGCATTTGAATGGATAACCTCTGCACTGAGGTACCTTCCCAGCCCTTTTTAAAAATTTTTAAATTTTGAGAGGATCTATTTAGGCTGCTGCCATCCTCCTGCCCCAGGTTCCCAAAATATTATGAGATCATAGGTACATGCCACCACCACACCTGGATTTTTTGTTGTTGTTTTTTGATGCGATCTCTTGCTATGTGGTTCTGGCTGGCTTTGAACAAGAAATACTTTAATCAGTTTTGAAGGGTGGACAAGACCTGAGTCACAGAAGTAAAGGGAAAGACATCAGAAAAAATATGCAACATGTGCAAAGACCTCAAAGCCTGTAAAGTTTAGGAAATTTCATTGCAGAATGCAATAAGTATCAGAAAGAATATGGGAGATGAAGCAGGAGAGCTGCTGAGACTGCATGGGGGAGATCTGTGTGTGTGGCCAGGTGCTTTTCTGCAGGCAGCAGGAAAGACTAAAGTGAAGTTGTCACCCATATCTTCAATCAGATAAACACAATTATTCCCCTTTTCATAGGTGTAGCAACCAGGGCTCTAACAGGTTTTACCACCTGCCCAAGAATGTATCATTAGTAGGTTGCTGATGTAGGAACTGAATCTATGTCTGATAATTCTGAAACTGTATCTTAAAAGGCTTCAAACACGAATAAGATTTCTTTTACAAAAATAATATTTTTCTGAGACAGGATCTCACTATGCAGTCCAGGCTGCCCTAAAATGTATGGCAATCCTCCTGCCTCAGCCTCTCCAGTGTTGGGATTACAGGCATGCCCCACAATGACCAGTCACGAAGAATTTTTGTTGTTGTTGTTGTTGGGTTTTTTTTTTTGTAGTACCAGGGATCAAACTTGGAACCTTATACATACCAGACAGGCACTTATGCCATTGTCTCCCCAGCCCCACAAAAACAATTTTTGAGCTGGGTGTGGTAGTGCACACCTAATCCCAGTACATTGGAAGCTGAGGCCTGTACTCCAGTATGTTTGTACCAGCCTATAGTACAAAGTTAGACCCTATCTCTAAAAATCAAGCAAAAACTTTTTTGTGACCATATTCCACCAGAAATCATATAAAGTGAAGATGTATGAAAGTAAATAAACATAACATTGTGAACACAATGTAGTGGAGATGATTAATTTTCTTTGGGAAAATGAGAAACGCTTCCCAGAAAGCAGGGCATGTTATCTGTTTCTTACAAGGAAATTAATTGATTGATTGATTGATATTTAGTACAGGGTCTATAGAATCTCACTACATAGATTAGACTCATAGTGATTCTCCTGTTTTCAGTGTCCCAAGAGCTGGGATTACATACCTAGTTTCAATCACCATCTCAGCATGCCCTGGGGTGGGGCCAGCACAGCATGCAGGGGGATTGAACCCCAGCCCCTGCATCTGCCTAAGCAGGCACTTTAATCAGCTGAGCTATCTGGCTGGCTTGCTTTTTCCCTTTCTCCCTTCCTTTCTTTCTTTCTCCCTTCCTTCCTTCCTTCCTTTCTTCCTTCCTTCCTTCCTTCCTTCCTTTCTTCCTTCCTTCCTTCCTTCCTTTCTTTTTTTTTTTTTTGTCTTTTTGAGGCAGGGCCTCCCTATGCAGTTCAGGCTGGCCTTGAGCTCACTTTTGTAGCCCAGGCTGGTCTCAAACTCACACCAATCCCCCTGCCTCAGCCTCCCAAGTGGTGGGATTACAGGCGTGTGCCACTATACCCGGCTAAATGAAATTTTTTTTTTTTTCTTTGCAGAACCTGGGATTGAACTCAGGCTCTTGAACTTGCCAGGCAAGTGCTTATTCTACTGAGCTATCTCCCCAACTTTCTTTCTTTCTTTCTTTCTTTCCTTCCTTCTTTATTTCCTGTATTATGGTCAGCTCAGCCTGTGCTGGGGGCGGGGCTGGCACAGCATGTGGTACCCCGGATGGAACCGTGGTCCCTACGGTTGCCTAAGCTTTCCTAAGCAGACGCTTTAAGCCGCTGAGCCATCCAGCTGGCCCCTGGCCGCATATTTCTTATTCCTTTATGATTTGTATATTTTTTGAAGGGGATGATTTGAGTCTTACTATGTAGTCCAAGCTGACCTCACTGACAGATCTTTCTGCCTCAGCCTCCTGAGAGCTAGGATTACAGGCATGTATCACCATGCCTGCTATTTCAAGATTTAAAAATGTCAATGAGCTGGGCGTGGTGGCGCACGCCTGTAATCCCAGCACTTGGAAGGCTGATGCAGGAGAATCAATTTGAGTTCGAGATCAGCTTGGGCCACAAAAGTGAGTTCAAGGCCAGCCTGAACTGCATGAGACCCTGTCTCAAAAAGACAAAAAAAAATGTCAACGAAAGCTAGGGGTGGTGGTGCATACCTATAGTCCCAGCTACTCAAAAGGCTGAGGTGGAAAAATCCTGTGAGACCAGGAGCCTGAGGCTAGCTGGGCAAGGTGGCACACACTGTATTCCTAGCGTTTGGGAGACCGAGACAGCCTGAGCAATATAGTGAGACCTGGTAATTTGAGATCAGTGAACACAACGTCCCATGATGCTATCTCAAAAATCAGTGAGTAAATAAATAAAATGTACATGGAAGGCTACAATAAAACTGAATAAAAGATGACATAAATTCCACACAGCACATACCCTGCCGCCGTGTATTCTCACCAAACAACTTTTCACATCTGTCAGTTTGCCTAGAAACCTTTCCTAAGAGGAATTCTGGGAGCTGAGCTAGTCTTACCCTCCTCTAAGATGCTGCATAGGTCTGCCTCTTCTCAGGGAATTCAGACACACCCTGCTCTCTGCTGTCACACCACTCTCTGTTTATTCGCCATGGCACTTGGCATCTGCTTATTTATTAGAGACAGGGACTTACTAAATTACTAAGTGTGCTCTTCCTGCCTCAGCCTTTTAGGGTGTAAGGGTTATAGGCGTGCACCACTGCACCCACTTGTCATCTGCTTAGTCACTACATGGCTACTTAGCTTCCCTCCTACTGCTACTATGAATTATTTAAACATAATTTTTACCTTGGCTCACTTGTACTTAACTCTTAGACTGAGCAAGACCTTACCTAATGGATACACCAATGTTTGCTAAGCAATATACAATCAGAGTATTAACACACAGGAAAAAAATCTCTAGTTAGGAAAACTGAAAGTAGAATGGTATAACATTTTAAAAGTGACAGTTAAAGAATTTGGAGTGAGGAGAGGGGAAGGGTATGTGGCAAGAACTCAATGTGCTGTACATATGTACCAACTTCATATGCTGAATGTATTCCTTATGTGCTACAAACATGGACATAAAAATAAGAATTAAAAATTAAAAGGTTAAGGGGCCAGGGAGATAGCTCAGGGGCACAAGTGCCTGCCTGGCAAGTCCAAGGTCCTGAGTTCGATCTCCAGTTCTGAAAAAAAAAAATTGAAAGGTTAAAGAATCAAAGTATATTAAAAATTCTGAGACTATCACATTCACTTCCAGTCATAAATTTTAGAGCCTATAAGAAATAAATTTCTATATTGAAAGTGTTAATGTCTAATTATTTGACCAATTTTACATACCTATATCTATTAATCTAAACAGATTTGATGATGAAAATATGTAATACGACTATTGTTAAATTTTTGTTCTTGTTTTGAAATTTTGCACTGTATGTACTCTTGATTGTTACTGTTTTTCTATCTTTGTTTCTGCTATTTTTACTCTTTAAAGTAAAATTTTAAATATTAAAAAAATCAAAGTATTCATATGATTGTATGAATCAATCATGATTCATACATATGAATCATAAATCATATGATTGCATTCATATAATTTAAACCCTCAGATAATACTATAAAACCCCCTAAAATTCCTTACCCATCCCAATCCCAATCCTCCTCCCTAAATTATCTGGCTCTTTGTTTTGGTACTTAGTAACATTAAAATATGTTACTATAATATGGAGGCCAGGCATGGTGGACACCCCTGTAATCCCAGAACTCCAGAGGCTGAGGCAGGAAGATTATTGTGAGTTCAAGGCCAGCTTAGGCTACAAAGTAAGTTCAAGACTAGGCTGAATTGCACAGTGAGACTTTGTCTCCAAAAGGCAAAAAACAAAAGAAACCAAAAACCTATAACACTGAAAAAGAAAGAAAAAATAAATAAAAATAAGCAAATAAGAATAAAAAAAGATAATCCAGGGTTGCACCCCCACCTCACAATCTTAAGTTTTGCTTTCTGTGGTTCAGTTACCAAAGGGTCAATGGTAACTAAAAACATTAGATTCCAGATGTGATCAATTCGTAGGTGTGTTGTTCTCACTAGGACAAGAAGTCCTGTACTGGCTCTTGCATGCAAAAGCGACCCCTAGATCCAGATACCCACTTTCCCCTTCCTTACGTGGTAGCCATCTCCTGTCATCCGTGGGTGGCTATATAGGCAGCCTCCAAGGCAACAATTGAGTTATGCTGCTATTAACATGGGCATACATGGATCACTATAATATTGTGTGTTTTTTAAAAAAATAGTAGCATAGTTTACTTAAAAAAAGTAAAAATGAAAAGGGAGAAACTGACTGTGTAGAATCAGCTTGGGCTGAATAAAAGGGGAGAACAAGATGGAAGTACACCATAGAGGCAGCCACAGAGGCTGGGCCGTTTGTCTGGAACTCTTTAGGAAAGTTACCTTGAAGGGAATAGCTGGCTTGAATGGAATTTCTAGTTTGGATTTTTGTTTATTTTATAATTTAAAGCAAATGTTAACAATTTGTAAAAAATTACACATATAAAACATGTTGAACTATTCACCTGGCTATAAGATGCATATTTTACACTTTGTCACATACATCTTAGCATAGGCCTCATACAGTAAGTGTGAATAAACAGCAATCGTGGTTCTGTGGTCCTGCCTGGACATTTTTTGCCCACTCCTGCGGGGAGGGGGCTATGGCAGAGCATGAGGAGGCCCTCTTAGTATTTAAAGCCTTTGCTGGGTTCTGGGTAGTTTCAGGGCCAAAGCCATGTACATCTTGGTCCATCTGCAGGGCTTCTCCTCCCTCCAGCATGCAGGGCGGAGCTCCTGGGGGATAGGTTAGGCAGAAGTTGGCTGCTGACAGGGCAGTGCTAATGGGGCCAGCACATTGACAGTGGGGACTGAGAGTGACATGCTGGTGGGCTTTAGTCAGTTAGAATGGAGTAAGGGACCTGGAAACTGTTTTAAGTCAATTTGTGTAACAGGTCCAGGTGTTTCGATAAGGTTTCTGGGAGTGACAGACTTGGTTCAGAACCATCTTTTTTATTTCCAATCCCCCTTCACCTTAACCCTCTCCCCTCACCCCCTGCGACTCCCACTGGTTTTGTAGAAACAGCTCCCAGGAGCAGGAGAGAGCTTCCACCCACCTCTCCAGACGGGGCGGCAGCGGTGGAGCTGGAAAACCCCATTGTCTGGATGGCTGGGCAGAGCAGGGCAGCCTCGGAGCCCCCACGTCCCTGACTGTCAGGTGCAAGTCTGGTTCAGCTTTTGGTATGTTGAGTTTCCAAGTCCACTGTTGGTGTGTACCAGCCTCACTCAGGGCAGCCACAGACACCATAGGTGCCAGAGACCTCCTGTGTTCCCCTGAGGCTGTGGGTAGGGAAAGAAGCCCCACCCCCACCCCCGTTGGGCGACAGCGTGCTGTAAACCAGCTACACTGTGCAGGCTTTAGAGTTCGTCAAGACGGGGCTATCTTGCCAAACGATCAAACATAGCGAGTGTGCAGGGTGCAGCAGAGGTTATGTTTCCTGTCTGTGAAGCGAGCTGCAGGTCAAGCTTCCCACACAAGCTCAAGGTCACCGTCTCAAAGGTATGAGGCCTGCCGGCTCCTTAGCACAGGAACTTCAGGGACAGGGTTGGAGGCCAGGACCCTCTCAGCCTTAGCTGAGGTCATGCGACTGCCCGAGTGCTCTGATCTTTGGGCAGGAATCAGGTTTTGCTTTTTGGGTAAACTTCATATTGATTTCCACAGTGGTTCTCTTAATTTACAATCCCTGCAAGGGTTTGTAGAAGGGTTCTTTTTGCCCTGTAGCCTCTCTATCTAGCAATTTTATTTTATTTCTTTTTCTTTTCTTTCTCTTTCTTTTTTTCTTTTCTTTCTTTCTTTCTTTCTTTCTTTCTTTCTTTCTTTCTTTCTTTCTTTCTTTCTTTCTTTCTTTCTGGACAGGGTCTCACTATGTAGTTCAGGCTGGCCTTGACCTCACTTTTGTAGTGCAGGCTGATCTTGAACTCACACCAATCCTGGTGCCTCAGTCTCCCAAGCCTGGGATTACAGGCTTGCACCACCATGCCCAGCTTTGATTTCTTCTTGATGGTCATTCTTTCTGGGATGAGATGAAATTTCAGTGTTTCTTTAATTTACCTTTCTTTGATGGTTAGTGATGTTGAGTATTTGCTAATGTGTTCATTGGCCATTTGTACTTCTTATCCTGTCAAGTATCTATTCATTTCAGTTGTCCTTTTTTTTGAGACAAGGTCTCACCATGTAGTATAGGCTGGCCTCAAATTCGTGGCAATCCTCCTGGCTCAGCTTTGCAAGTGCTGGCATTTTTTCCCCTAACTTGTTTCTCAGTGGGTTCATTTATGGTGTACAGCAATGCTACTGATGGTTGTGTATTGATTTTGGTATCCTACTACATTGATTTGTGCCAGTTTACTTCTTTCTCTGGAAAGGGAAAAACTGTACAAAAAGTTGTTCTGTTTCCAACTTTGTTCCCTTGAAACTGCCTAACTGCTTCACGGCTCTGTGATTACTTTCATGACCCCTGTAACCATGAGAGTATAACTGCCATTGTATCACACTTCATTAATTTGCCCTTGGAACCAATGATCTCACCTGGTAGCTAATCAGAACTGCCCCAGATGGCTGTTCTGTCTTACCTTTGTACCTCCTGGGCCTGATACTCTGGGAATGATCCTGGTCAGTGCCCATTAATGTAAATAAATCTGCCTCCAAATCCTGGATGTTGCTTTGGTGTTTCTTCTCTCCGTTGCACTCTGTCCTTTGTATGATACTGTCCCCCCCCCCCCCCCCCCCCCCGCAGTGTGGGCATATTTTCTTGACCTCCCAGTGTGCTTAGAATATGCTATGCTTGTGACCCAGTACAGCCTCTTCAGGTGCCTCGAGCTGGAGGCAATGCTGCTGTTTGGATTGTGAGGCTTAACTTCACCAGAGATTAATTCAGTGATGGGCCCACAATCCCTGACTTTGTCCTGAGGAGTAGGGCCCCAGGAGGAGACATAGGGGTGTGGCCTTTGAGGCTGTCTCAGCAGCTTTGTCTCTCTGCTTCCCCTGGCTGTGGGGAGAGGAGCTGCTGGCTGTGCCTCAAGTTCCCTGTCCTGAGGTCAGATGGAGCTCTGGGACTATATTTTGTCACAGAGGCAGAAAAACAACACAACATGTGCATGTATGTATTTTTAATTCAGTGTGGTTTATTGTTGTTGTTGTTGTTTTGTGATACTGGGGACTGAACTGAGGATGTACTTGCCAAGCAAGTACTTATGTTGCTGAGCTATCTTCCTGACCCCATTTTTTCTGCTTTTGATTTTTTTCTTTCTTTCTTTTTTTTTTTTTTTTTTTTAAAAGATAAGGTCTTGCTGTATAGTTCAGGCTGGCCTTGAACTCATAGCAATCCTCCTGCCTCAGTTTCTTGGGTGCAGATTACAGGGGTGTATCAACCCATTTGGTTGTGTTGGGTTTTTGAAAAGCATTTCCAAACCAAGAACTTGTATCCTTTAGATCTGGAAATTTTAAAAATATATTCTTTCTTTTAAAATAATAGTAAAAAAAAAAAAAAAAAAAACCCAGACAAACATTTTTTTTCCCCCTTTTTTAGAGGGGTAGTGGTCTCACTTTGTGGGTACTGGAGGAGACAGGATCTCATTGTATAGTCTTTTTTTTTTTTTTTTTTGTCTTTTTGTCTTTTTGAGACAGGTTCTCTGCAGTTCAGGCTGGCCCTGAGCTGACTTTTGCAGCCCAGGATGGTCTCAAACTTGCACCGATCCTCCTGCCTCAGCCTCCCAAGTGCTGGGATAACAGGCATGCACCACCATGCCCAGCTTCACTGTATAGTCTTAAGTGGCTTTGAACTTGCTATATCCCAGGATATCCTCAAATTTGTGATGAACCTCTTGCCTCAACTCCCTCAGTGCTAACATTACAAGCATGGTGGGTTTATTCTTTCTTTAATATTCCTTTTTCTTTGTCTCTTTGCTTTCTTTTTTAGTAATCATATTGTTCAGACACTGGCTTCTATAATTTGATATTCCAGTTTCTTATCTCTCCCCACTTCTTTTGACAAGTTCTCACTGCACAGGTCGAGCTGGCCTTGTGCTCCTTTTTGTAGCCCCCAGCTGGTCTGAGGCTCACATCAATCCCCCTGTTTGAGCCTCCCAAGTGCTGGGATTGCAGGTACTGCTACTACACCTGGCTTATTTATTTATTTATTTTTGAGGTAGGGTCTCACCATGTAGCCCAGGCTGGCTTTGAACTCATGAGGATCCTACTGTAGCCTCCCAAGAAAAAGGACTACAGGTGTGTGTCATCATGCCTGCTCTGGCTTTTTAAATTAAACTCTGTGTTTTTAATTCTAGGACTTTATTAAAGAATTTGTTTTCCAAAACTAGAGATTTAAACTGAAAGCCTTCACACTAAGCTACATCCTGGCCTTTTAATTTTTTTTTTTTTTTTAATTTTGAGATAGCGTCTTGCTAAATTGCCCAGACTGGCCTCAAACTTGTGATCCTCCTGCCTCAGTCTTCTAGGTGCTAGAATTACAAGTGTATGCCACCACATTAGGCTTGATTTTTTTTTTTTTTTCTGATACATTAATTCCCCATCCTACTTGTTTTGTGTATGGAGTGTGTGTGGAGGTGCTGGAATGTGTTTGTATGTTTTACTGGAAGTTGAGCCCAGGGTCTTTACACAGAGCTATATCCCTAACCTTTCTTAATAAACTTTAAAGCCAGGCATGGTGCCACAGTCCTACAATCCCAGCATTTGGGAGGCTGAGGCAGTAGAGTCCTTGTGAGTTCAATATATCAGAAATCAAAACAACAAAAAAAACAAGAAATCAAGACTAGTGTGGTGGTATACACTTGTGATTCTAGCACTTAGAAGGCTGAAGCAAGAGGATTACTGAGTTCAAGGCCAGCATGGACTATATAATGAATTCAAGGCTAGTGTGAACTGCACAGTGAGATCTTGTTTCAAACAACAACAATAACTACCTAAAATTTTGAAATAAGTTCTCACTAAATCACTACATTGTCTGAGCTAGGCTTGGATTTTCTGTCTTTTTTTTTTTCTTGGTACCAGGGATCAAACTCAGGACCTTATGCTTGCCAGGCAAGCACTTATTCCAAAAGCTATCTTCCTCGTGCCAAGATTTATGGCCTTTATGCTTCCACTTCCCAGGGGCTGGGATTCCAAGTATGCACTAACACGCCTAGCTCTCCTGATTTCATTTTGCAAACATGTTTTAATTTCTAAGAATCTTTATTTCTTCTTCTTCTTCCTCCTCCTCTTCCTTTTCTTCCTCCTCCTCTTCCTCTTCCTCTTCAAATAAGGAAAGCATCCTACTGTTGTCTCATGAATGTGATAGCTCTTACTTAAATATGCTGATGACTGTTTAAGTGTATCCATTTCTTCTAAGTTCCTTTGCTTATCGCAATTGCCTCAGTCTCCCCAGAGCTGGAAATACAGGCATGAGCTGCCACGCACACTGTTTGTTTATTTCAGTTTCATTCTGAAGTTTTTTTCCTCTCAAACATCTGGTGAGTTTTGCAGCCCTTCCCATTTGGCAGGGAGGTACTAAAAAGGAAGCTCTGTGTGCGGGCATAATGAGACCTGTTCCTTGGCAGCTTCCCAGGGGCCAATAGGAAGGCCACCTGACCCCTGCGCTAAGGAGCCCACAATAGCAGCACTTGTGCTCCTTCAGACCAGCTGGCTGAGCCAGGGAAACACCTGCAAGTCTCTCTTCACTATACGTTCAACCTCATGTTTCAGCCTTAGTCTTTATAAAATGGTGACAATAATAGTATCTACCTCAAAGGATGGGGTAGGGATTGTATCCATATGCGTTAAATGGTTAAACAAAGTATGACATCTAATAAGCATTATATATATGCTATATTTTAATTCTTATTTTTTAGGGATTGTGTATTCTATTGTTATTCTACTAGATTCTATAGTTTCCACAGTGGAATCTCTTCCTCAGCTTTCTTTTTTTTTTTTTTTTTCTTGTTTCAGAACCTTTGTTTGTTTATTCACTCATTTTTTGGCCAGCTCAGCCCTCCCGGAGGGCAGGGCTGGCGCAGCATGTGGTGCCGGGGATCGAACCGCGGTCCCTGAAGCTGCCCAAGCTTCCCCAAGCAGGCGCTTTAGACCACTGAGCCATTCCGCCGGGCCCTCTTCAGCTTTCTTAACTCTGCTAACTTCTCCCTTTAAAAATGCATTCAGTAGCCTATGATCCTAGCACTCTGCCGGCTGAGGCAGGAGGATCACTGTGAGTTTGAGGCTACATAGTGAGAGCCTGTGTTAAAAAAAAAAAAAAAAGCAAACAACATTCATTGATAACTTTTTAATACTCTCTTTGGATAAGAATTTATACTTTTGCCAGGCGTGGTGGCTCACACCTGTAATCCCAGCACTTGGGAGGCTGAGACAGCAGGATCAGTGTGAGTTCGAGACCAGCCTGGGCTACAAAAGTGAGTTCAAGGCCAGCCTGAACTGCATAGTGAGACCCTGTCTCAAAAAGACAAAAAAAAAAAAAAAAAAAAAAA